>JAVCKT010032699.1:0-20755 GCA_032273925.1 Rhynchotus rufescens
GAGAGGGGGAGAGAGAGGGGGAGAGAGAGAGAGGGCGGGGGAGAGAGAGATGGGGGAGAAAGAGAGAGAGAGAGAGAGAGAGAGAGAGACAGGGGGGAGAGAGAGAGACGGGGGAGCAGAGGGGGGAGAGAGAGAGGGGGGGAGAGAGAGAGAGGGAGAGGGGGGGAAGAGAGAGAGAGAGAGAGAGGGAGAGGGGGGGAAGAGAGAGAGGGAGAGAGGGGGAGAGAGAGAGGCGGAGAGTCTTTGTGTGTGGGGGGAGAGCACTTTATCTTTCTGTGTGTCTGTTAAACCAACTTCATAACTGATTCTGGCAGCAGCAGAATACCACCTTTCTCTCTTGGCTGTGCTTCATTAGTGTTCTTCATATTTTGCTGTATGGTAGCAACCTAGGAGATGCAAGAGTGATGGGGAAAGCAAGTACACCTGAGCAGAAGTAGTCACATCTGCTATCTTCCTGACAGTTAAGAATAGTTTGTTTGCTAAAATATAATTGAAGTGAAAAAGCACTTATGTGTGAATGTTCTAAAACTCAAATCTAGGTTATCTGGCGGTTCATACTGGGCAGTAACTTCTTTTGTGCTCTAAGATAAAACAAATGCTTCAGTGCATGAACTTCTCTGGCTTTAGGTGACCTAGAGTCTGTTCTGCTAGAAATACCAGTCCAGGGGCTGAGATGAGAAGACCAAGATGCCATGGACACGAAGAAAGTGTTCAGGACTGCAGTCCCAGATAAAAGCTATATTTGCTAACCATTCTGTCAACCTCTCTTTCTCCTTTCCTTGCCCAGACTTGAAAAGCACCCCAGATTATAAAGAGTATTTTTTTAGGACTCTGTTTTCTTAGTCTGTTTGTTGTTTTTCATGTGGCAGTTTGCTTCTTCATGTTTATCTATCCAAAGTAGAGCCCCAAAATATAAAATTTAGAAACAGATTTTTTGGGAGCAGATTTATGAGCCCTTGAAGAAAATGTTGTGGTTCTTTTATACTACATGTACCACATGTGAATTGTATAGAGTTGATAAGGGGGGAGGAGAAAAAAAAAAAAACTGAGATTTCTGATACACCTTGCCAGAGGTCTTTGGGAAGGCAGAATTAAAAACAATAAATCTAAAGTAAGTGCTATAAATAAGAAAGTCCAAGTTGAAGTTTGTGTGTGTTTTTTTTATGAGATATTCCAGTAACTTCATGAATCTATCAGTTTGAGATGGATTATATTTAATTCTTATTTTTAATGAATGAAGATCATAACTTTTGTGCTGTAAGAGGGATCTTAAGAAAATAGTTCTTTGATCTTGTTAGTTAAGTGGCTATTAAAAAGATACGACTGAAGTCTGATACAAGAACAGCTGTCAATTTTAAGAATTATCATTTATATGTGAAATAAAAATATCTTATTCCCAAATAATCAAATAATTTTTAATTGAGGAAAGGCTGTAATCAAGATAATGTCCTGATGACTGATCACTGGACTACTTTCCCCCAGATACCTTATCAGTCTTTTCTGTTTAGAGAAAGGAAAAAAAGCACATAGCACATGTTCAGATTCTTTGTTTGAGTTCTTTTTTTGCTTTTAGATAGAAAACTGATCTCTCTGAAATATATAGAAGAATTGCAAACTTTTAGCTCTGCAAAAATGATCAACTCTCGGTTAGAAATCTGATGTTTCTCTGGGTAAGGGTTTTTTGTTTTTTGTTTTTTTTTTTTTTTAAGCCATCTGCAGCATTACTTTTAAGAGGGATGGAAAGTAAATCATGGAAAAAGAAGAGGGGGAAAAAAAAAAAAGAAAATCTATGCCACATCATACCACATCATAAATAGTTCTCACACTCGCCAGTATTATATATAATCCCTTATTCTTTCAGCCTTTGGTCATCTCTTAAAGCATTCTGTGATTCTTAAGCGTTATCCTAGTCAGTAATTTTTAACTTGTTATCCACCAGCATGTGTTTTGCTAGCAAGTTGTGCAGTTACGTTAGGCAAGCTGAGAGTATTCTGCTTAAGATGAACAGCTTTGATCCCAGCATGTAACATGATTTTTTCTTTACCTGTATTATTTTCAAAGCTGCTTTTATTTCAGAAGTTACTAGTTTTTTTCTGCATATATGTAGAATGTATAAATCTAGAGAAATGAAGTTCATCATACTTGATATGGGGTTGTTTCTCAATTTTGCTTGTGGTGATGCATCCGTGTGTTTGTTTGGAGGTATTCATAGGTTTTTATTGCAGAAAGCAGATGGTGAGCGAACTAATGTTGAGTGTACTCATACACTAACAACCTCTACCACTGTGAGACTGTCCTTGGAAATATAAATTTAGGGTAAATTAGCTTGTTTCTCAAAAGAACCATGTTTTTCTGCATTTATCTCTGAGAGTGAAGTTAAACATTTTTAGTTTTAAAAATTGTGCATCTTCTGAGCTTGAGCATGTCCTTAGCCTTGGTGATAAATTTCCGTTTCTTGAGAAATGAAGATTTTTTTCCCCTGGAAGTGTGTTGATGTGGCTTGGATATTTCTCTTCTGATCTTGGAGTGCTAGAACTGGAAGACTACAGGTCTGCAGAGATTCTTAAAGATTGTGGTCAGCTGCAACTCAGATATTGGGCTGGTGGTGGTGGGTGCATTAATGTTCAAATAAAGTTTGATGGTGGGTAATTATTTTTGAATATTAAAAAAAAAAAAAAAAAAAAAAACCCTCACCTAACCCTCACAAGACTCCCACAAAACAAGCAAACAAAAACCACTGCTGTCTTTCTGGCCTCTGAAGGGTAGGTAGCATAAGGCGGTTGTCATTGCTTGAAGACCAGTCTAAGCATCTCTTCCTCAGCATGTTCTGATATTATGCATCTTGACCCTTTACTGGATCAGTATTACTCCTTTTTTTTGTATAGCAAAAAAAAAAAAAAAAAAAAGACGTTTGAAATCCAAAAGCTGCAGATTAATCAAATAATATGGTAAGTTCAGAAGTTTAAGTTCAGAAAGAATTCATCTGGCCTTGCCCGGTTTAGCCAGTTTCATTTTTCTATAAACTAACTGCATTTCTTGGAGTTGATCTAAAAACTGTCTTTTCATCCTAGGGAAAAGAAATGACTTAAAGCGTTTCAAATGCTTTAGTTTGGAAATTCAGTAATGGATTTTCTTAGTTTTATTTTTGAAAAGCATCTATCAGGATCAAGGAGATTGAGCGGAGGGTTGCTTCTCAATCTAGCGCTATAAGAAGGCCAACCAAAAAAACTCTCCTTGAAGACCAGACTGATGGGGAAGAACTTTCTTACAAAGATCTTGCATCTTGCATCTGCTTTGCTTCCAGAAGCAATTAACATTACGTCTTTGGGCGTATATATATATTGTAAATTACAGGCTGAAAAAATATGACGGAAAAGGATTGTCTGGACTGCTGTATTGTAAATTACAGGCTGAAAGAATATGATGGAAAAGGATTGCCTGGACTGCTGTATCCAGTTCAGTGACAGAGTGCTCCTTAGGTGCAGAAAATATTTAAGAATTTTAAGACATCTGTTTTGCAGAATACATCTCTCTACCTTTCACTGTGCTGATGCCTTGTACAGCAGTTTCTGGGTTTTAGGTCTTCTGAAAAAACTTTACTCAATGCATCTAAGAGTCAAGCAAGGTGACAGTGGCAGCTCATTGTTCCCCCTGTCTCTAACTGATTACTCTTCAGCTGATAGCAGAAATTACTGGTTGGTGTATAGTGCTGTGTGCACTATATTAAATTTCTTGTCACTTTTGTTATTACAGTCCAAGTTTCCATGCTTGCTATGTTATTGTTTGCCCCCTTTTAATTGCAAGGGTTTGTAAAGACTGCTAATCTAGATCTCGTGCAAGATTACTTAAAAAAAAAAAAAAAAAAAAGAAGTCTAGTCTCCGGGTTGTCTAAGAAATGTTGTGGTGAGCCTATTTTTGTTATTTTCTATAATAGGGTTAGCTTTTTTAATGAATCTCTATCTTGCATATCACTTTTTGATCAAATATATATGTGTATATGCATATACAGTAGGTGTATATGTGTATATATGCATATTAACTAGAATATGGTAGTCTTTTCTGCCTTGTTACTCAATAAAAATGCTGGAAAATTCATTTTGTGTAGGTCTTCAAGATTTTCTTATGTGGTTCATTGAATTGCTTTGACTGTGGTTTAATTTGATGCCAGTCACTTAGAAATAATAAATAATATGTTATGTTTTTTATGAGCTCTGACTTTTTTCCAACATCCTTCTAAACATATTTGAAAGATCAAAAGCCACTCTTTTTTTTTCTTAATGTAGTCCATCTGACTCAGAATGTATATGGTCTGCCATGCTGATTTTAATTAGGCACTGGTAGCAGTTCTGTTTCTTAAGGTTTCAGGAAAGAATCCAAAACAGTTTGCAAGTTTGCAAATTGATAGAGTAACCTTTAAATCCTCTTCTATAAAGGTAATTGAAAATATGTTTTCCATTGAAGCAACTGAAAGGAGTTTTGGCTCTAGATCAATTTGTCTCTGCTTAGGTACTGCAGGTAGTGCAGGATCCTGGTCTGGCTCAATAAATACAATGCAGTCCTTTGTCAAATCTCAGTTACGGACAGTTATGTTGAAGAATGATTACTGGTATAAGCAAAGGTGAACTTGGTCCATACCTAAAAATGACTCAAGTAAATTAATTGTTCAGTTGTACTGAACAGTGCTTAAATTTCTATAGAATTCTGTATTCCTTCAAGGCAGACTTGACTCTACCTTCTCTATATTTCCTTTTTGCATTTGAGCTCAGTTTGTTGTTCATCTGTGCTGGCCTTCTGCCATATCTGTATTAGAGAAAGGTGCTACTGTACTTAGAGGAACTTGTCACTGATGATCAGTCAGGTCTCCTGGACCTCTTTATTTCCCAAGGGATTCTTCAAGCATATTCCTGAAGTAGCCAAAATCAGCTCTTCTGAAGTTTAGATTTGTAACATTTTGCTCTCTTTTTTTCTGGATCCTAAACTCCCATAGTTGGGAGTTAATACAGGTTATTGCAGCCAGGGTTGCCCTTGACATTCACATTCTCAACAAATCCTTTCTTGTTGGGGAAAGGAAAGAACATGTTGCTTTGCTCGTCTCATCAGTTAAGTGCATAGAGAAATTGCCATCAATCTATTTTTTTAGGAATTTCCCAGTTTGTGCACAGTCGTTGTGCTTTTCCAGCATACACAGGGCTGCTTACTACCCCGATGATTACTGGGTCCTATGATCATAAGGATTCCTGCAGTTGTCCTAAAGAATGCTTCGTTTTTTTTTTCTTGACCAAATGGTCTGTAGCAGGGACCTGCTTATAATCTATGCTCTAATCCTTGTCTCTATACCCTTGTCTTGGCTCACCACCTATTTCTACGCTGAGCTCTGTGCTTATCAATTACTCTTTTATATAGTGCAACCCTTCTTGTAATCCAAGCCTGTGTTGCTTGCAGAGCCTAGGTCTGTCACTTGTGACACTCCAGTTATATAAACTGTCCCATTTCATGTTTGTGATCTCAGTGAGGTTAATAGCTTTGCAGCTGTGGACAGACTTGTAATTCCTCTTGCTCCTTTGCCATGTTGCATGCATTTGTGTTGTACAGGCACTTAAGAAGTGCCTGTGACCCCTACTAGTGCTTCTTTTAAAAGGGAAATTCAAATGTTTCCCCGGGATGCTCCCTGCCTCAATTTGAGGAAGGTCCTGCCCTGCAGTCCTTATCCCTCAAAGTTAGTGGTCTTGGAAGCCTTACAGTACCCTTCCAACATACAATGACTTAAAGGTCAGGGACTTTCTGAACTAAACATGCCACCCTGTGCCACATGCTGTAGGTGTGCCTGCTTGAGCAGAAAGGTTGGACTAGATGATTTCTGGAGGTCCCTTCCAACCTTGAATATTCTGTGATTATGTGATTTCATAGCTTCAGAATAGACTTGCAACTCTGTCAGTGTGCTGTGGCAAGGTATTCCACTGTGTTATTGCAGAATTGCGTAGTCGCAAATTGAGAGGAATCCAGACAGGGCTCACTCTTGACAGTTAATGTGCACCTATGCAAGAAGGGAAGGGACATACACCCTCCTGCTCCTGTGGGAATGAAAAGTTAAAAGCTCCTAGATGTCTGTGCCATCCAATCCAGTGCCATTTACATGGGGGTGCATGGCAACAAAGCCTTCTTCAGAGCGTGTGAGAAGAGGAAGCAAGCTGTACTTAAGGGATATCTTAGTACTCCACACAAGGAGCAAATAACAAGCAGGAAATAAATCATGATTAAGAAATACAAAAGGAAAAATAGTTTTAATGATATGCAGGGATTTTGGTGAGGTTGCTGCATGATCATGTCTCATGATTAAAGTTCTCCTTTCCAAAAATACTTCAGCTTAGGCTTGAAATATGTTTAAGACTGCATGTATGTATTTAAATATGTATTTTTGAAGAACAGGTTGTATTTTAAGTTTGTTTTATTTTACAAATTAAGAGTAATTCTGTTTATCTAGTAAGTTATTCCCACTGGGAAATACTCTGGAAAAACATTGTGTTGAAATAATTCATCCCATAAAGAATGTAATAATAGGCAGTTTATTCAATTATTTAATAGGCAGAAGGCAATTCCTTGCTAATAGGAAGCAGGAGAAATGACACAAAGGAAATATTTCCAAGACAAATTCTAACCTTACTCGTGTTATGTACAGTAGCAGTTAGCAGAATTCTCTAGTTTGATTGTATAACATAAACCATGTAATGCACAAAGTAGTGGTGGGGGAGGAAAGCCTCTTAGTTAAAAATACATATATATTTTTTTCAGATTAGTTTCAGTGAACAATTCCTAGCTGTTCTTTTTTCCAATTTTTTTTGGCATTGATGGAACATAGCTATCGCTGTTAAAATTTAGAAAACAATAAAATAGGATTTAAAAGTTAGACTTCTGATGTTTTAATTCATACTTGTTGAAAAATGCATATGTATTTACTTTTTATTCAAATATTAAATGATTAAATTTTAAGCTTCCAAATGTTGAAGTCTTTGGTTTCTGAATGTCTAGTAAATGGTCATGGTGGTGTGTATTTGTTTTTTTGAATTTTAACAAAATAGATACTACTTTCAGTTCACTGAGAGCAAAGCATCTGTCTATATGACTAAAGCGTGATATGTCATTTAACAGTAATATATGTGAATCTTTTTTGGTAGATTAATAGTGTAGTACAGAACATCAGTGTGTACAGCATGAAGGAAGTCTGAGGAGTATCAGCCAGTCAGCTTTTCTGAGCCAATTGCGTATTTCTGTTTAGCTTGTTTCCAGTTGCTTAATACAGTGTTTAAAAAAAAAAAAAAGTCTGCCTTATTGGCCCTGCTCTCTTAATCTTGTAGGCATAAAAAGAGTATTCATTTTAATGCATACAGGCTTGTCATAATTAACATAGATTATCTTTAAAACATAATTAAAATTGCTGTTTTTAGTTTCTGCCCTCTGGTAACCTTTTTGACAGTTTCTTTTTTTTTTCTTCTTACAGATATAGGACGTGGTGTATGAAACTGGACTAAAGCAATCAGTTGCTATTTATATTTATTAATTTTTGTATTTTAAGTAGTGCCATGAGAAAATTTGCATATTGCAAGGTGGTCCTTGCCACCTCATTGGTTTGGGTCCTTCTGGATATGTTTCTATTGCTTTACTTCAGTGAGTGCAACAAATGTGATGAGAAAAAAGAACGAGGCCTGCCTGCTGGTGATGGTAAGTTTTCTCCCTGAGTCCTTTTTAAATTATACTTGTTTAAAATCATGCTTCTCTGAAACTTTTGATATTTTTACCCAATGGTATAAAAGCAGTACTAGGTGTTGCAAAACTTAGCAATTGGGTATGCAATGTCTCTTTAAAACTCTACAGAATTCAGCCATCGTCCTTCTCAGATGCATCTTCAGTGGGCATCTTAATCTGCAATATGTGAGAATTTAAGCATAAGTATAGTAAAGCATTAATTGCTGTGCAATAAGCAATTCAGGAACATAAGCTAATGTTAGCATAATATAACACATGTACTGGAAATTCAGCTTTGATTCTGTGAATCAAAGTTACTATTGACTTCAGTAAACTTAGTGGTAACAAACAAAAAAGCTTTCAATTTAAGCCAAAATATGACCAGTGATTATAATAATGAACCACAGTAATCTTACCACCAAAAAAGTTGGAAATAGATCTATCAAAATAACTAGAATAAAATAGATACAAAGCAGAGGTTTTTTTTCATAAGTTATAGCTCTGATAGTGGTAAAACTCTTCAGATATTTTTTTCTATTCTGTTAGTTTCATCTTGTTTTTCAAATACCAGTCAGAGGACCTGGCCATGTGTTACTTGAATACCAATTGCATATGTCTTACCAGCTTTTGTCGTATAGCAGTTGCCATATGTGAGGAGGGGAAAAGATAGGTGCTAGGAAATGTCACCTCTGCTCTGTTTCAGTGTAGGCATTCCCAACTGCAGGCAGTGGCTGATAGTCCCTGATAGTTGTGAAATAACTAAAGTTATTGGAAAATCATGCAGCAAGGCATGATTTAAGCCCAGTTAGCCAACTGTGCTCAGGATTTAGTGCTTTGTGTCAGAGAATATTTTTCAGCTGTTGACATAAATTATAGATGATTTTGACTTCATTGTAATTTTTTTTCTGAAGTGCTTCAGAAAAAGTGCTTTCCCTATTACAAGAAAAGTGCAGAAGCAGAAAAGTGCTTTCCCTATTACAGAACAACATTAGGGGGATGTGTAGGATTTTTTTTTTTCCCTCCCCCTAGCCCATGATCAAAATGGGCTTATCAATTTCCACAGACCAACAAATAATTGATCTACTTTTTGGATTCTCCCTAAGGTTTTTATGAGATGGTAAGTTGATTACTTTATGCCAGGTTTTTTCAGAGCTGTCTTGCTCTTGCAAACTTGACTTTTTTGATATTGACCAGCAGCAATTAAGTTTGTTTTAATTTATTTATAGATAACTGTCTCAAACTTGATTTGATTAAATACATAATATTAAACTTCAAATGAATTAACACTTGAAATCATTATACGTATATAGCAAAATAAAAGTTTTTGAAAAGTATTTCAAAATAGAGTGTTAATTTAGTTGACTAGTTGAGGTGAAACTTCTACTGTGCACTTGATTCCTCACATCTGAGGAAGCTTAGGATTCTGTCTTCAGAATCTGTGAACAGTGTGTGGCAATTGAAATGTTGAGAACTGAAAACTTTCTCTGTTTAGAAAGTACCTTTTCTTAGGATGCATTGAAAGAAGTCCTTTAAGGAAAATTTGCAGTTTTTAATGATTGGTTTCGTTATTACCTATTCTGCCTTAGTTTTAGTTGGTAGTTGAGTACTGCCTCCATTCTGGCTTTTTTTTTATAAATTCTCTGTTAAAAGCCTCCTATTATGTCCATAATGGAGTGAGTTCTTGTGGTTCAGTCAAACTTTCCTACAAATGGTAATTCTGTAGTTTCCTGAATCTAGCAATTTGTTGTGTGTATTGCTGTAGTATATAGTCCCTGTTTGCAACTTGTGGAAGCACTGCATAGCCTTTAATGGACCTACTCAGTATATACATAAATCTATTTTTGGAGTATCTGAGCTTACTTTAAGCTGTGCTTGCCTTATCGTAAAAAATCGTCTTTAAATATTTCATTAGGAGCAAACAATGGTAAGAATTGTGGCTGTCCTAGATTTTCATTATGTTATTGGGTGCTCTCTCTAAAAAGAGTTTCAAAATTTGAAAATGGAGGGTGAGACTTTTGAAGAGTAAGACTTAGAGCTGTGCTCTAAGTTGTCTTGAGAGGAGTCTTTCCTCCCTGTATGGTGTAAGATACCAGTGTCCTAAATTACCAGCTTCAGTTTCAGCCTAACATTGATTGCGTGTATACTTTTATGACTATATTGTGCAAATTATTCAAATTAAAATGCTGTAAAGGAATTTGCTGGTATTTATTTTAAATAATAGAACAGGTGTTCCTCAATATTGCTCAGTCCAGCTATTCAGAACATATGGATTGTGGCCAACTAGTGAGAGTGCCCACCTTTGCAAAGCCTACTTGGGGCAAGAGCTAGCTTGCGAAGTCATTGCAGCCCTGTTGAGAGGTACCTGGGGGATCTGGGATGGCAGTGAGGTTGCAGAGGTTCTGTGATGATTGTGGAAGCTGCTTTGAATTAATTTTAGGAGAAGCATGAATTCAGAATTTCTGTTAGGAATTTGGGATGGACTGAGAAATACTGAAGATCAAGGAAAAATCTTTGGGGAGGACTGTGGAACATAGCCTAATTCAGGGAACTGTTCTGTGGCTCAAATAATGGTGAGTGTATGATGGAACTGCAGGGAGGGATATGATAGATTAATACATGATGACCTAGCCATAGGTTAAGTCTTGGCCTGTGCCTTCTACCATGACTAAATATGACAGCAGGAGCTCCAAGAGACTTCCTGGCCACAGTTGCGTGTTTGGGGAAGTGAGATCATAGCATTGACTCATGCTGGGATCAGTTCAGTTCCAGATGGGCTGAGAGAGGAGTCTGTGCTTGTCTTGGCTGCTCCTGCTGCTCTGCTGCTCTTTCTCTCCACACCCCCATCCCCTGCAGCCAAGGGGAGGGAGTGCTGTTTTTCCTATTGACAGGAATTGATTGATTCCTTGTTTTTACTATATCGTATTTGCTGGATATGCTGTATGTGGTTTTTTGTTCGTTTTTGTATGCTTTTTGTTTTGTTAGTTTGCAGCTAATCAAACTATGCAACATCAACAGTCATTCTTCAGCCAGAGTCACAGAGGGTAATGGTTCATAGCTTAAGGCAGTTGCTGTGTGTGTAATGATTGTAAAAGTCAAAAAGAGTGAACCTTTGTAAGCATTATTCATGTCTTGGAAAGTAGTTTTTCTAAACCTGCAATTAAAATAATTTGTAGTTTAAGTACTATCTTTTCCAAATGGGGATTCAGCATTGCAGTTTAAACTTCAGCTGGTTGATAAAACTCACTGATAAGTGTAAGCAAGTCCTAGACCCAAAGGGCTTTTCCCTGTCACTAAGAAAAGGGCCCGCTTCATACTAACAGGAGAAGCTCAGATAGTATTGCAGTTTTGTTAATAAACGCCTTGTGCACATCTTTGTCTTATCTTTTGCAAGAATCTTGCATCTCATTTGAGGTCATGAGTTCAGTGAAAATCTAATTAGTCTTTCCCTACCTTAGGTTATAGACTCCTTAAAGTTAATACTGCAAAGAAATTTTAGCATTTGCATTAGCTTTAGCATTTGGTACGGTTACTAAATAAACTTCTCAAATTATGTTTCTTGGCTTTTTTTTTCTTCTCCTCCACTTATATAATGTTTAGAGGACATGCAAAAAAGTCTTCTCTCAGACCAAAAAGATTGGCATCAGTCATGTGGTAACTCAGCTGTTTACTATTTATGCTCTTTTCTTGGGGGCAATGACAGAATTTAAACCAAGACCGGTCAGAAAATGCCAATTAAGGTTTCTGTTTCAAATTTGATTCTTTCAATAAGAGCGGAGTTGCTGGGCTTGGATTCAGGGTTCTGTATATTTCCGTCCACTTAAATTCCCAAAAAGAAAGGTAAGCAAGTTTGAGATACAGAACAGCGACTAAATCCTTGAAAATAGGGAATTCATACTATTCACCCCTCATTCTTGTAAATCAGCCTTTTTCTATTAGGGTTGAGCTGTGTCAAGGAGACAAAACTTTTAAGGAAAGTTTTACTTGCCAAAAGAGTTTTCATGCAATTGCTGTGGCTTTTTCAAGGCTGGCTGAATTTGGTGTTTGAGTTAGTTTACCAGTACTGTGGTACCTATGGAAATAGAAGAAAGGAAGCAGTCCTTCTCTTCTAAATTTAGGCCTCAGGTTTTGCAGTAACTGCTTTGCATGAGGCACATTCCCTGGTGAAAGGTAATTTGTCTATATACTATAGACATAAAGAGCTCTTGCTTATTTGCTCGTTTGCTTTAATAAAGAACTAGAAAAGATCCTGACCTCTTAAAAACTAATAGTCAGTAATAGTTTTTTAAGACTTACAGTCTGTCTGTAAGACTGACTTAAGTCAGTCTTAATAATTTTTAAGACTTACAAGTGAGGATAAATGGCTCAAATAGCTGTTAAAAACATTACTAGATTTTCTTCTGGATTAAGAGATGATTAAGGCCTTTGTTCATTTGGCTCCAAAACTTGTAGCTGTACATTAAAGTGCCAATTTGTTAGAATTTTCATAATGGTAGCATATTCATAACTATTCCTTCAAAGGGAAGTGTAGTTTTGTGGGTGGTGGTGTTTGTTTTCTACCTTTCAATCTTTCTCCCATTTTCCGTCCCTTCCCATTCGCTTCACTTAATTGACCGAAGGTGCACTGCTTTTTGAGTTCTTACACAATATGTGTGCTGGTCATTTGGGAGAATATTACTGCGTGTTTCCAAAGGAACGCCAAATGATTTGCTGAGAAAAAAAGAATTATGGGGGATGCAGAAAGCTGAGGCAAGCTAGTTAGCTCTTCATGGAAAGTTGTCTACTTGCACACCAGAGTTGCCTATCTTTGCATCTACGGAGTTTTGTGAAATATATGGAAATCTTGTTGATGGGGTTTTCTGCAGGGGACAGGAGGGAGTACAGAGTTTAAGTAAAATGTATGATAAAGTGGTAGGTATTCACTATGAAAACTTAAAATTTAATGTATTGGTGAAATTTGGTAGCTGCGTACCTGGATTCAGATCATCGACATGCTGCATGAGCTCCTAAATTGGTTAGCAATATCTGCAAACGTTGAAGATATGTTTTTAGTTAATTGAACTATTCAGTTGAACAGTTTTCTTTAAAGTTGAGAAAATGAACAAATTTAAATATTTTAAATTATTTTCCTCTAAATCACAGATACAAGTGTAATCAGAAAGAATGTTCTCTTGAAAATCCTGAAAAAATGGTGAATAAGTTTACCAAATTTTGTTTTTTTATGTAGAAGCATGTTCAGATATGTTTTTTTAATTGTTTTAAATTGTTAAACTCGGTTATCTTCTATACTATTGTACTTATATATTAATAGCTCCTAAGAAAAAAAATCAACTATAGCTTAATGTAATAAAAATGAAAATAATCCAAATGTATAACTTTAAATAATTGTACTCTTATATAGCATTGTTTTTTGCTAATTAACACAAAATAGCACAAAATCTAGTTTAAAAGCTTATGCACTTTTAAGTTAGTAAGTTTTGATGCTTTTGAACTAAGGAGTGCAACCTGTATTTCCCTTAGTTCTTCCTTATTTCGAAATATAGCCAAAACAAGGGCTTTGAATCAATCTGTTCAGGATTATTTGGACGTACTGATTCTATCGAAGCTTTCTATATATGACTGACTGGCTAGCAGCTTCTAGTAATGGCTCAACTTACAGTCAAAGGGAGCTTCGTGGTTGAAGGAAAATAACTCCATATTGGAAGGATTTTCTGTGCTTTGCTACACTGATGATATTTGAAAATGAAAGTTTTCTCTTATGGAAGTTATTATGGTTGTAACTGATAAATGTTAAATTCAAACCAGCAAAGTGTTTTATTTATTAGTATATATGGACTTTGAGTCTTGTTTTAGCAAAGGTAGAAGGTTTGGGCGTGTGGGGGTTTTTTGTTTGTTTATTCATTCTTTACATACTTCTTTGCTTATGGCATAAACCTATACTGTGCTAGGATGAGACTAAAGATGATAAGATCATTTCAATTTAGGCATGTTAATGAGGGATCATTTCAATTTAGGCATGTTAATTTCAATTTAGGCATGTTAATGCCATTATTTTCCCCACTGCTCTATTTAGGCCCTTCATTTTATTTTCTAATGAATTTGTTAAGTAGTAATATTTTAAATTGATTATTTGTGAATTCAGAATAATCTAGGAGAAAAGTCAATAAATATTTGTAAATAAAAATATATATTTATGTATGTTGTTAGAGACTTTTAAAAGTATAGTAAAGAAACTTAGAACGTGCTGATGGATAGATGCAAGTCCCTAGTGTTTTTTTCAAATGAAATTGTGGTGCCTGAGAGAAACTTGATATCTTTTGTTAAATGTCCATATGTATATATTTTTCTACTTCTAAAAAATGATAATTTTACAACTTCATTTTAAACAGGAACACACCTACAATACAAAATGATACAAAATGAAATATATTAAACAAAAGCAATCATAAAAATAGCATCACTTGCATTTTAATATATTTGCCCTTAGTTCCAGAACCTATGCAAAAGCCTCACGAAGGACCTGGAGAAATGGGGAAGCCTGTGGTCATTCCGAAAGAGGAGCAGGAAAAAATGAAAGAAATGTTTAAAATAAATCAATTTAATTTAATGGCAAGTGAATTGATTGCACTCAACAGATCTCTACCTGATGTCAGGTTAGAAGGGTAAGTACCGTTTTGTATTAAAGATGTAATATTGTATTAAAGATGTAATCTGTGTAAATGAAGAAAAGGCAAAGAGTGATCCAGAGCAAGAGTTCAGTTCTGCAAGATATTCATGTGAACTTGAGAAGTAGTAGGATTTCCAGTATATATATAGTACTTATTTGTAAAATAAGATTGTGTCGAATGAACTGTGTTTTTTTTATCATTATTTGCTCCAATTATTCCCTGAGCAGGCTTTATATTTGTAGAAAGTTAGTTGATTGAATGGAAAACAAAGATTTGCCAATATTCCAAACTTTTGAAAAATTTGAGATGTTATGAGCCAGGCTAAAAAAACCTGCATTATGTGAAAAGCGTGATGAAAGGAAAAAATAAATACTTACTTTAATACCTAATGAAATGTGTGCAGCTTCACTTGGACTTTTTTCTGATATCCATCTGGTTTCTATGTTTGATCTTGTTTCTAAGATATTGATCCTTTCAGGGTTATTTGAATCATGGATAATTAGAAAATTGTAGCCTTACTTTAAAAAAAACTAGGATTGCTTTACTCTCCTGAGGCTGCCCTGGCAGGCATCTCCTTTTCACACTCCTGGCCTTCAAGTTAAAGGGACTCTCAAGTTAAACAGAGCTGTGAAATAATACTGTCCTGATCAACTACTTGCATCCTGATGCAAGAATAAAGTGCTGTGCAAACTCAGCTTGCTTTTGCTATATATGCAAGATGTAACTGCTGGATTATTTAATTTCCTACCTCAAAAAAATGATATGAGGAGGATTGAGAAGAAGCCCTGACCAATTCATGGTTAAACATCTGGTTTGTATGTGATATCCATTGTAGTAATGGGCAAAGTGTGCATGTTCTATATTAATGGTTTTTACTAATAAACTTTGATATTATTATTTGCAAGATTTTGTGGTTGCTGCTTTCGTTTTTCTCAGTATCATGGAAGAACACAATGCATGAACTTTGAGATTTTTGAATATTAACATTTTTACCCTCCCCTTTGTGTATGTAAGAGCCCTGCTTTTCTTGACACACATTATTGTTCTGATTATAGTTATTACTTGGCAATGGATCTCTTTTGACACTTGGGCAGATTCATACATAATGTCTGCACAACATTTTCTCTATAGAATAAGAAGTTGTCTCTAAGTATAGTGATGACTGCTACTTTTTAAGGAATTTCTAGTTAGCCCGTGAAACTTGTTTTAACTGCAAGGGAGATCTTGAGACATTTAGTGAAGTTGAAATGCTAATTGGAGTTATTTCTGTACTTTTTTAAAGAAGAGAATTGAAAGAAATAACACAAATTTGGGGAAGTAGCAGTTACATGTTTGGTTTATTTAAAAGATAAATATGAGTAATTTTTCATTGCAATCCTGGAAGTAAGGTGATTAAAGAACATCTTTTGCTTATCGGTGCTAGTAGTGGAAAGCTTAGATGTATTTATTACATCATTTTATAGTTTAGGAAAATAAATAAAATTCCATATATCACTAGTTGTCTTGGCTGTTTGTAATTGTCAGCTTTAAAATTTACTTTTGGCTTCAAACTGGAAAGAGAATTTGTTGTAAACTCTTACAATGTTAATACTAAAGCACACTACTTAAGCTTTCACAGAGAAGTCAAAATATTCAAGTCAAGCTAGCTGAAGGAATTTTCCTGTCTTGCACGCTTGCCTGTGGTCTCTCCCTCTTTTTTTCTTTTTCTTTTTATTGCACTATGATATGCATTATACTTTAAGTAGCATTATATTTGCTCATCTTCTACATTTTTATGGATACAGATATTATTACAAGACTATATGAAAAAATGGAATCATAAAGTAAAATCTTGAGTAATGGATTAAGACAGAAATTGATTTTCTATTATATTTTGCTGGAAAGAATTTTAATGGCCACTGACTCTGAGGGTTTTTTTAAGATTTTTTGGTAAAAATCATCTCCAAAAACAATACCTTTTTTCATACTTTCAGTATTTTTTCCAAAACCTCATAGTAATTAGGAAGCTAAAAAGTGTGCTAACATTTCTCAAGCAAAATGTAATGTTACAGTGTTTACAATGCAGAACCTATTCAGTCTGTACCTGTGGGTTAATAATCTTTTTCAAGAAAAGTGAAGCTATTTTCAGAATTGTGAAAAATAAAAATGCTCAGATATATCATCTGAAGTTATTTATCCCTATAGTTGAAATATTCACATGGCTAGAAGCATTTTCTGCTGTGTAGGCAGAGCTGGTTCTGTCGTAACTGCTTAGTCAGGATTTTTTTCTTGTGCTGTCTAAATCCCTGCTAACATGGGTATAGTTGTGAGAGTGGGAGGAGGGGTAATTCTAGCCATTCCTTACCTCATCTGTGTGCTTTACAGTGCAACTGCTGGTAGCTGTTTCCGTCAAGGTTTTTGAGAAGTGCGTGGTGTGTTCAGAGAGTGATAAGCTCTTCAGCCATGTAATTGTTTCACAGCCTTGGGGTAATTTCTAAGATGACCATGGCAGAAGATGGATCATTCTGACATCTCAGTTCTTTGACTGTGTCTTTTTTTTTTATTTCTTTGTTTATTTTTTTTTTTTTTTTTTTTTTTATACTCAAGTGTGTAAAGTCACTGTTTTGCCTAACAGTTAACCATGGACAATCTAGTGAAATTGGGTGTGCCACAACCTATTTGCTGTATGGTTGACATAACCTCGCAGCTGGAGAGCAGGTTTATGAAGCAGTCAATATTACCATTTACACTGGTTGTTAGTTCTGCCCAGCACCCCTGTAATCTGCGTTAAAGCAGTCGCTGCTTTTATACTCTGCTCAGTCCTGTGTAATTCTGAGGCAGGTACTGCTTTAGTCTCTTCAACCTTCTAGCTTGCACTTCTGTATCTGGATGCTCAGAATTTAATCTCTACACAGAACTCAGTTGGGACATCGTTTGCCTTTCTGGCCAAGACTTCTTAGCAGAAGAACAGAAATGGGAGTTGTTTTAATAACTATTAAGCACTTCCCCAGCTCAGGGGAACTTCTCAGTTTCACAGGTCTGCAGGTTCAAAACTCTCTTCTGTAGAAAAGCCTTGGAAATATTAATAGGCTTATATTATTTTTCTTTGGCCCAAAACTGTGTAGGCATGTAAATGCTTTTAAAATCTTTGAGATATGTCAGAGTTTCTAGTCATCCTTCATGTGCAAGAGGAAATGTTATTCCTCTTCTTTTAAATGCCATAACTTGATGATGTGGGCTGACAGGGCTGCCATCCAAAGGGAATGTTGTTGACGAGGAAGCAAGCAGCTGTAGTTGGCAGATTGGTCTCTGTTGGCAGTAAGTTGTTAATAGAATATTTCTTACAAGCTTTTCTTACTGTGCTTGACAAATGAGTCATCCAGGTGGTAGTTGATTTGTACTTGCCAGGAAAATACTGCCAGGAAAAGCTATGAGCTTGACATGACAGCAAAGATGGGTGAATAAAGACACCAATCTTGCCTTGATTTTACTTTAGTTATTGTCTTGCAATTCACCAGTAAGCACCATAGGTGGCAATGACTAAAATAGATGCTCAGCTCTGATTGTCTGGTACTGGTGTCCAGGCTGGAAAGTGTGTAGTTGAATGTGTGAAATTTGTGTGTCATGTGACTTGGTTTTATCTCAAGTCTGCTTGAGTTGTCTTTGAATCTGATTTGTAAAATGGAGAATGAGCACCATGTACTAAGGTTGAGGCTGTCAGGCCCCTGGTTATTACTGCTTGTTGAATGTAGTAAAAAAAAAAAAGTGAGTCTTTTGGATCCCTGAGATGAGAGTTTGATCCCAGTTCTGTCTCCTTTGCACTAGAAAAACTCTTCCTCTGGCCCCAGTGTTCACGACTGGAGGCACTGCAGGCACATCTGGAATAGACCCATGTCAGGCAGTGTTGTGTAAGCTCCAGTCCTGACTTGAGCTGGAGGTTCCAAGTGAGGAGGCTTTCTTGCCATTTAAGGTAGGAGGCCTAGTGTCCTCCACAGAGCAGACCAGCACCAGCAGTTGGTATAGAGAGCGTTGGCTACCTTTGCACTCCAGGGCTGCAGGTTCTGCAGCACTCAAGTGTTGTTGTTGTTTTTTTCTTTTTCAAAAAAGTGGTATTATATCTCAGTCCTGCATAATGTACGAGATATTTTAAGGGTCCTCATCTCAACTGTCTGTTTGAAAGAAGAGTGTGTAATGTAGCTTTTGAATGGTGGAGATGGTGTTAAGGCATAACCAGAGTTTAAGCCAAATGATGATGCAGTGTTTTTTGAGTGAAATAGGTTTAAATGCATGCAACTTTGACCCTAGCCATTTAGGGGGGGAAAAAAGTAGGAGCATCTTCTACTTTTAGAAGTTAATATTAACTTCAGTAATCTGCATCTTAAATTTATACCAATATTTAACCAGTGCAGTAATGTGGATGATATAAGTTGTTACTAAAGGCTTGCCTTCAAACTTCCTTTGATCACCAGGAGAAAGTAGGCAGTTTTTGTTTGTTGCAGGTCATTCTTTTGGATATTAACTTAACCAAATGTTGTGGAGTTTGTAAGAGTTACGATGGGCACCTTTCTGAGTAAATTTCCCATATGACTAACTCTTATCTTGTAATTTCCTTTCTAACGAAGAAATGTATTTACATTAGGCTTTTAGGTATGTCAGATGCTGTTAATTACATGAAGCAGTGTAGCATTGCACTTGATGTGATCTGCTTTGACAACACTTTTTTTCAAGCATATGTTTGAAGTCTTCAACCCAGAATAAACATGCGAGAATATACTAGAACTCACATTTTAACATCTCAAAACTTAGTTTTCACTGCAAAGTTTTGATATCTATTTTGTTACAGTTGCGTCATAATAAGGTACAAATCAAATTTACATAGTTGCTGCCTGGTGAATATAGTTTATTTGAAAAAATCTATTTGCGATAAGACTAATAAACGTACATATACATTTGTATATTCTTGGAGTACGATTAAATGTGTTGAGCTTTGTGGTGTTTTTAAATTGCAATGCTTGAGGAATTTACATCTATATGGTGTCTCAGAAGGTGTGCTGTTTTTCATTTTAATTATTCTCATTTATCCAGGAGAAAAGCTAATGGAATCATTTCAAATGAGATGTAATCTGTTGTGGCCAGCAGCCAAAAGAAGTTTTCTCATTTGATCCAATGACTGCACAAATTCATAGGCTAAATGGAGACTTGCTCACCAAAATGGGAGAGAAAAGTACAAGAAAAGTATGCTGTTGGATCATAAAAATAAACAAATGTACCCTGCAGCTAGGTGATTGCTAGGTCTGGTGTAAAGGAGGGAATGGGACAGAAGTGTGGTGATGGAAAGTGAGATTGGCGCTTTTGGCAGCTGCCTGCAGTAGCACTTGATGAGGTAGAATAATAATAAAAATTATAATAGAGAGTGTGAAGTAGCCGTTGGGATTAAAATTGGTCCATGAATTGTGATACGTTTTGTGAACCTTTGGTACTCCTTAAGCTCAGGCTGTGGTGATGTACGAGAAAATCAAAGCAAAGTTGTAAAGATAGTGGGAGATAAAATAAATAAATAAATAAATAAATAAATAAAATTATCCAATGCTCTGTCACAAGCTAGAAATTCAGATTGTTAATTTATCAGGAATCTGGAGAGTTGGATGTGGTAACTAGTAATGTGCCCTCCAGTAGTGATAGTGCTCAAAGTCTGAAAGTAGGCGAGACATTAAAGACTGGCAGTTGTTTCTAACCAGGAACACTTTTCGTCTGACTCTTTTTGTTGTGTGCATTTATTACTTGATTAGTGCAGAATAAAAATTTGGAGATTTTCTTGTTGATATTAATTTAATCCACTAGCTAGAAGAAGTTGTGTCTAATTTTTTTCCTAGATAAATTTAAAACAACTTTAAAAGTCAGTTTACTTTCTATAAATTGTTTTCTTTAATGTCTTCTTTAGTGGTGACGTCATTCTTAATTACAATATCTTTCATCTTGGATGGGCAATCATTCATATATATTCATATATTATCAAATTGCTAGGTCAAACATGCAAAATAATTTGGCAAGAGTTTTAAGTTTGGAATTAAGTTTGAATTTTGATTCTTAAGTACACAATTCTTTGAATAAAAATAAAGATGCTTTCTTAGTATCGATTAGGATCGAAAAGCAATCGATTTCAGGTAATTATATTTGTGACGTTCTGCTTGAATTATGTAACCACAATGGTTTTAAGGCCCATTTTGGATTTTGTTTCCAGGGTCTAAAGAAGATTTCTACTTGAATCATGAGATAATGCGACCTTTCTTATATCCATATCTTTGAAATCAGAAGAAGGGAAAATTTCATACTCTTGATGTCAGGTAAATTAACATAATGCTATTGAAGGC
>JAVCKT010032701.1:0-18478 GCA_032273925.1 Rhynchotus rufescens
TACTAAAACTATCAGTGCATCTAGATGTAACAGTTTCCTGTAGGTTTTTGGATTTAACCACTACCCTCTGAGACCAAGTACTAATTAATATGCTGTTTTGGTTTGGTAGTCTACTGAATGATCGCATATTCAGCAGAATCAGAAGACTTTCTGGTTTACTTTCTCCTTTACTACATCTTCTAGAAAATGTATTACTAGTGATTCCTAGCCTCTTAATCATCACCAGAAAATAAAATCTCTACAGAATCTGTTCTATTGAAAGCTCCGTTACTGGATGATTTCCAGTCTCTGAGTAGGATTTCCAACAGCTTCACTGTGATGTTTACTCTTTATAAGGGATTTCTTCATAATAGATAAAGAATGAGCACAGGAGTTTTTCTCAGAAGCTTTTTCTCTTCTGTTTTTGTCAAGGAGGTTGTTTCTTCTAGTATATTAAAACTATCAGGAATACATACTGATGATGGTGGTAGGAATGAAATACAGAAGATATGACTGAAAATTCAAGGATGAATTTAGCATAATATTTCTCCAGAGGGCTTTTTTGCACTATTTAAGAAAATATCTACGGGAGCTTTTGAAAACTTGTCCTTGCACCAATTTTCATTTGCAGACAGAAGTGACATTCATTTCTGTGGGTGGTTAATATCCACTACCCACCTCCTTCAAGGAAACCTGTCAGTCAGATGGATCCATGGAACGGATTTGGTCTAAAAGAAGGTCCTGAGGGAGCTCACTGATGGACAGGAATATAGCTTCCATCAGCAGTTTTCTTGCACTTTGAAAGAAGTAGCTCTGATGCACTCATTAATGAGGTTTATCCTATCATGGACATTACATGGGACTTCTATTAACAGCAACAGACCTTCCACGCAGTGAGTCATATCACAACTTTTCTACATCCAGCAGCGCTTTTGGTTGAATGAACATCAAGTTGCCTTACTGGATTGGACACCTGGATGACAGTATGTTCTAGACCAAACAGAGTTCAGAAACTTTCAGGAGTGATGCATTCAGTTTTGTCTCAGAAAATATTAGATAGGCAGGTAGGGAACAGGCAGGACTTAACTACTAAAGGGCACCACAACATCTCTGAGCAGACTATTAGAAAACTATCACATCCATTGTTAGATTCAGGACTATGTGACACAGATCAGGTGTGGATAATGACTCAAAATAGCAAGAGAAGGCAGAGGAGAACAGCTATCCATGTATGACTTGCTCATAGAAGTAAACCCCACACAGCCTCATATTATTTGGGAAATGGTACATAACTTATTTAGTGTTTATCCCTATATAAATTGTACTTCTAAGCTGCAATTAACAGGACACAAGAGTGTGACTCCTTGCAACCCAATGCTGTGTGATTGCATTATCATGGAGATGTAGGGAAATAAGAAGACAATCTTTTAAACAGCTACAAACCAGTTAGATTAATAATTCAGATGGTATGGATGACTTGTGTGTTTTTCTAAAGCCTTTTAAGTCTTTGATTGCTTGGGGGCGCTCCCAGCATTATCTGGTCATTAGAAGCAACAGCTGAAGTAACTGACCTCAAATGATATATCAATGACCGCAAACCACACACATAAATCTTTTCAGTTTTGCCTCTAACAATGAGAAATAACTATCAAACCTGCAGTACTATCTTCCTAATAAACATGTAAGTAAACCCAACAACACTGACTTTTCTTGCATTACTGGCCAAGATCCTATTCTGCGTCTGAATGTATGAGGGTTTTCTATCATTCAAATCAATCATAATGCAAATTCCAGAAACATCTTTTTTCTAAAGGCAAAGAAACCTCCACTTCCCCTCTGTGATATGAAAGCAGTTCTACTAGCAAACCAAACTGCTGTATATGGTGTTTAGAATTGCTACTGACTCTGAAAACTCAGGTAATTACCAAAGAAATACCATGTCTGTCATATATTTCTCTTGGGTTATGGTGTGATTTGCCAACCGAGGGAGACCTTTAGAAAGAGAAGAGCTATTCAAGGTTATTCTTTCAGTGCTCCCACGGATGTCAAGACCTGAACTGATTCTTAAATGTTGACAGAAGACAGGATAGGATGACCAATTTAACACTTCAGCATATTTCTAATGCACTTCTGACCTGTGAGCTTGCTGTGGAAGCCAGTATAGGCTTTATACACACTCTATACAGAGTAAATGTTAGAAGAGGTATTAGAGGCAAGACAGAGTTCTAGAAGCCTTGTCAACACTTACAGAAGAGGATTTGCATCTAAACTAAGCACTTCAGTCAACAGTATTAACTTCTGATGGACTTCTGATGCAAGTTGAAGTTGCAGGTTTTCAGTGGTCTACAGCTATATGAGTCTATTACACTGCAGCCTGGTGTGGCCTTGGGCAATAGATTCCAAACATCCATACCATTCACTTTGGAAGTCGGCCAAAGTATGTTCATATGTCCATGCTGTTTAAGTCTAAGAGAGACTTTGGTAGCGTGGGCAGTGCCTCACCAAGAGACTATATTTTCTCTGTATATTGTAAGTACCAAAGTTGCCTTAATAGCCTAAATGACAGTACTTACCTATCTATAAAGCCTGTATTCTTATGCACGCCACTGCATCAGGGGTGTAATCAGAACAGGTACTTCAGTGCAGTCAGGTGAGGTATACAGGAGGTGACAGGTCACCAAGTATTTAGGGCTGTTATTTCCATCTGCAAAAATAACACAGACTCATTTATAGACAGCTATTCTGCAGCCAGCCGAGGATTATTGTTCCCATCCTTGACATCTTTCTTCCGTACCAAGTCATCTAGAGGTATTTCTTTCAACCTTTCTCATTCACTCTGCCTCAACTCCCCTCTTACCTGTCCCCTATCTAACCTCAGATACCCTCATTTCTGCTCATCTGTGCACCATGATCCCAGCCCTAGTTCCAGCTCAGATTCTTCATTTTTATCCATTCTACCTTCAACATCCTACTCTATCATGTTCACTTTTCCCAGTGATACTGAAGTCTTCATAAGGAGGAAGTGAAAAGATTTTTTTTTCACACTTCTATGATTTTTCATGATAGTTCATATTGATGTTTGTGAGTTCCATCAACACCAAACAGGGGTGTAAGGGCTTCCCCCTACTGGCGTCTGATTTACTTGCATTATTAAATAATCTGAAAGTGTCTACAGAATACACACACGCATATGTTTTTCTTATACTAAAATAAATAACATAAAATGAGGACTAATCTATAAAAGCAACCGGATGATCAGCTTGCAATCTTACACCTAAACAGCTTCGTGACTCAGGTCAAAATATTTAAAATATTGCTATTCAGAAGAGCATTTCTGCAATAAGTAAATGAGATTTGCTTCTTTTCTATTTTTTTAAAAAAGTCTTTGTTTATTTTAAGCCTTTACAGTAGGCTTCTTTGTGTGTTCAAGGGCAAAGTATATATGCATTATCTTCTCAAAACTTTTCAAAAGTAATTTTTGATCAGCTCTGCTGAAAAAAAAAACAGGTTAAATCAGAATTAGGTGTTCATGCAGAAAGCTGAGGAAAATAATGTTTCTAATGTATAATGGGTAGGATTTTTTTGTTGGGCAGAGAGCATCCCTGGTCAGTTTTGTGTTTTATGGCTCAGTACTAGTGAAACATTTTATTTTCACATCTTAAAAGATCATTTCAGGGCTGAACAAACACAGCAGATTCAGCAGCAGCTGGAATACAGCTACTACTGTTCACCCTTTGGAAAGTTTATGAAAGCGCTGGCATGGTTCTGAAATATTAAAAGGTCTTCTGAAACTCAGAGAGAAAACAGCAATGTAAAATGAAGGGTCTGGTCTGGCTGAGTGGATAAAGTGCCATCCTTTTATTCTGGAGACCTAAAACTTTCAAGTCAATATGTGGTATAGAATGGCTTTTATGGTCATTGGCTAGTGGCTGTGAATTCGTATGAACAAAAGTAACATAATTCAGACGAGGGCAGAGGAAGAAATCAAAGTGTAACAAGGCTTGTGTTATAAAAAGGTAGAGCCACTCACTTGGAAATAGTCTTGAACAGTAACACCTGTCTCAAAGCTTTTGCTCGTGGGAGGAAGCTGAGGTCACAATTTGCATTGGGATGTTTCAGCCTGGCTTAAGTCTATACATCTATTGCACTTCATGCATGGTTTTGTATTTGAAATGACTGTACTACCATAGCCCAGAACACTCCAAGTTTTGATATACTTATTCTTTTAACCCGGTAGGGTAAGAAATACTTGGCCAGAGACATTCTCACATTTGCACAGACATCTTAACTTACAGGTAGAATATGCAAAGTGCTTAAGCATGCTGGCATGAACACAGGGAAAACATTAGCCCTTCACAAGTTTGAATTTCAGCATAGTACCTCTGGCAGTCCTTGGGAAGAGGGCCAGAGCTGCAGACTCACCTCGAGGCATGCCAGCTCGTCTCATGCATAAGCTCCAGACTCCGTTCTAAGAAAAGGCAACTTGATGCTGCACGCAAGCAAAGACTCATGCTGAGAGTCAAAATGACAGAACCAAATTGCTCTGACTCCCAAGGCCTCACTTCCCTAAGCCACCTCTTCAAGAATCTCTGCAACTTTTCATTTCAAGGACTTGCAGAGAGCCCTGGAATCCTTTCATGTTGCAATATTTCATGTCAGTCACCTCTGGTTATCTGAACAATTTCCAAGGGCAGAAAAAAACAAAAAGCCCTTTCAGGTTGCCCCAATGGTTCCACACATATCTGCATGTGAAGTGGGAGAAGAGAAGTGACATTTAGAAATTATTTTCAGTCCTCCCACCTGCTACAGCTCAACAAGCAGCTATCAGCCTCACTGCTCCATTTCTCATTGGTGGGTGGAGTGAAAGCTCTAAGTAACGTTTCTGTCCATCCACTGGACCAGATAAGGGACTGTACTGATCTGTTCCTGAATGGTAAAGATGACCTCACTCACTTCTAAAATATCCCCACAGAGATTTCAGTCAAAATCTGTCAATATAGAAGGAGGAAAGGAAACAGACCTGCATTCTTCCATGCATTCTTTTAGATGGGTGTATTACTAGGTAAGATGCAGTGTTTGGATGCAAATCTTGCATGAATGATCCCATACCATGCTCCTCTACCATAAAAGCATGTCTCTGAACACATCACCATTCTCCTGGACTTTGAGCAGTTGTTTTCCTCCCTATTATTTACACTTTCAGTGTCAATTTTAGCTTTTACTAGCCTGAAGAATTATGCAGTATCAGCAAACTTGGTCACCTTATCATTCACACATTTTTTCTAAATAATTTAAGAATGTGATGAACAGCACAGATTCTACCAAGAGTTCCTCTGTGTACTGATAACCTCTTTGCACTGTGCAAACTGTAAATTTGCTCCTACACTTCCCATCTTTTCTCCATAACTTTAGTTAATCTTTGATACAGCTGACTGGGCCTGCATTCTGAGTCTGTTGGTCCCGATTACAGAAAAATTGAGTGTAATTATTTTTGTTTCATAAATGGGGAAAGCGGGAGATAAAGCCACATCTCCTCTGGCACCTCAGAAGGCATTAGAGGAGCAGCAAAAGGAACCCGGTCTTCTGCAGTCCAGGCTGGACCATGGGGCTGCCTGCTACTTTGTACCACTGATTTTAAACATAATCAGGACACACTGAGTTTAAATATGTGTCACTTCTTTTCTTCCCAAGGGAAATGCACACCACAGTACCAGCATTCAGCTCTGACATCTGTTTGACTGTTTTGACTTGTTTTCTCCTATTCTTTCAGTACATCACAAAAACTTCACTTATCTCCATCGCATATTTTAGATGATTCCATTTCTAGAATAAGATAGAAGCATATTACAAGCATTCTGGTATTTTAGCTTTATGGACAGTTATTTCTCTCTCTCCCTCTCTCCCATTTTTTTTTTTTCCTCATCTAAACTTCCTTCTTCTTTAACTCTTCCTAAATTTTCAGCAATCTTCTTTTCTTCACCCAAATAATTAGTTCAATATTCCAAGCAAATAGATTTGTAAATTTGGATGAGTCAATACAAAATTAGAAATAGAGAGTCATGCACAACAGAAACACCTCTATATTTACCAATCAGCACTCCCATTTATCATATTGTATATACCCATAATAAAGTATTTTAAATAGATGAATCAAAGAATATTGATGCTTGCTGCTGCCCTTCCTTAACATTGTCCCAACCCAGCAGTTTGCATTTTCTGTAAGCATACTGAAGATATGGAGAGGCATTAAAACTTAGTTGTGTGACAGTACTGTGGAGGTGCATTAACTTAGTCGGCTTTCATGCTGACTCTGCAAGTGATAAAAATGAGATGAATCAGTGGGTAAAAAATACATAGAGATATAATTACCAGTCTGCTGCTTTCCTACTCATCTCTGGCTTCATGATGCTGAAAATCTCACTGTTTCAGCCTGGGGAAAGAAATCTTTCCATAATCCTACAAGAGTTTATAATCTACCATACAAATCAAAGTAATATGGTAATCAGCAGATAAGCACAATAACACATGTGGTGTTAAATGAAGTCTCTTGTTCTCTCATGGGGGGAAGAGAGAGACATATTTGTTCAATATACCATTATAAAATTATCTTGTTTTAGAAAAAAGAAAAAAGAAAACACAATACAAAGCACATTTTAAATCCTTATCTTTTGCTGATTTTTTTGTGTGGAATTCATTGATGAATAATTTAGAGCAGTGTCTTAGCTATTTTTACCGTAAAAATGTAATCTGACTTAATTATGTGTCATCATAGTAGTAATAGTAAAAGAAATCCACTCCAGGGATGAGGAGAGCATATAGTGTTTTATGAAAAGTCCAAAGACATTATTTGAATTTATACAAAGTGGGTTTTAGCACTTGAGATGCTTTTATTCATAAAATTGTTTCCAAGCATTTCACAGGCCTCCTACCAATAAGGGAAGTTATGCAACAGATGAATACAAAGAATGCTGGCAGTTTTGGTTAAAAGGCTGTCAGGCTGATCCTTAGGATTTTATGCACTGGTTTGTGAACTTAAGGCTATTAAGGAATACTTTAAGTACTAGAAGCAGAAGAAGCAGAAAAGTTTCATCAACCCAAAGCAAATCTCCTTAGCTCGCCATTATCCATGTCACATCAACAAACCCATAAAGCACAATCAATTAAAAACAAACTGAACAACAGCTTTTGTTGTTTCCTCAGCAAGGTAGAGCAATATGAGAGGACCATTTCAAATGAGATCTAACCAAGGTAGAATTTAAAGCTACCTCCTAAATCAAACTTCACATACACATTTTCCTCAGGAGCAAAGCAGATTGGGTCCACACACAGCAACTCAGAGGCATAAAGTCATAAATAGGATAGCCAAGAGTAATAAACATTGCATCATGTAGGACATAGCTAAGCTTTTCCATTTTGTTAAGATACAGTAGCACAGACCACCAAACAGACATCCTGTTGCTAAATGATGACAGCAGCAGCAGCTAAAACTGAATATTGCATTTTGGAGAGAGATGAGCAACCACAAAAAAATGAAGCCAGCACAAAATAGCCTTGTTTTCTACTGTGGAGCATATCTGTTCTGTACTGCAACCTCTAAAATACAGAACTTTCAAATATTACTATGGGAAAATCTGATTGCTGATTATATTCATTATTGCTCAGACTCTCTTAGACTCTTAGACTGCCTTTATTTCTGAGAGAACCCATGCTGGGGTGATTTTAAAAGAGAAGTTGCCAGAAAACAGTAAACAAAGTTAATTTACTTTTTTTTTTTTTTTTTTTTTTTTTTTTTTTTTTTGTCATGTAGACATACATCAGTCATCAGAAGAGCAGATAAAGGTTGTTCAATGGGACTGCAGTTAGTGCAAACAGGACTGAATTTGGTCCAGTAATCTAAGTCAATCCACCTTTAGAATGTTCAAATGGAGCAGGCTTAAAAGTAAAGCTCAGCTTTCAAAAATGAGCAGCGGTTTGGGGATAATCAATTAAAATCTCCTTCAGTTTTTTTTTTTTGTGTGTGTTTAAAGAGTGCAAATGATCAGGATCTTCTGAAGGCCAAGCTGGCAAGCTAGTGCAATAAGCATTCAGCTGTGCATACAAAAAAAAAAGAAGAACTCAGGCTCTTTAATCACACTGGAGCAGACATTTCATGCCAGCCTCTTTACTCAAGTGCCTTTTGGAAGACCTTTAAGTAGGGTCGCTTACATTTGCCAGACACAGCTTGCTCACTTTCTTCTGCTCATTTCAGGGAAAAGATATATTATTGCTATTCTTTTGTCATAATTAAATAATTTATGTACTGGGCTTTCCATTCATGTCACAGGCTCAATAATAGCTTTTGTATTATTTCTTCTTCTGGCAAAATATGCAACTTGCAAGTATTATTGAAGCCTAGATTAAAAAGTGATTTCATCCAAGCTGACATCCCTTTGTGGGTTGTCTCTCCCAATCAATAATCCTTTTGGAGCTTTGGAAGCGGATTTCAGTTCAGATGTTCACTTTAGAGAAAAACTCACAGAGGTTTTCATGATATTGAAGCCAGTTTAAGCTACAATGAAAACTTACTTTATTTTATAATAAAATTGAATCACTGAAAGCAATATATAATATATGAAACCTACTTTCACCATGGTTTCCTTAGGGCTATCAGACTTCACATTCAGAGGGAATGGAGGGAACTGAACTATGTGAAACTTCATGTTTTAGGTAACTGCTTTTCTTTCTTTTTAAAGTTCATATAAAGTGGCTTTATAAGAAGGCAAAGGACAGAACTGATCTCATTGTGTATCATGATAGAACAAAGCGAAGATAAAACAATGGTCCCAGAAAGACAGGCAAAAAAATATGATGACAGCGTGAAAGTTGCTGTAGCAGAAGGAAATAATTTGCTGAAAAGTTGATGCTGAAAAGAAACAGAAATGAGTGGGTTGAATTGACGGGTGTCCTTGCTCCTTTTAGCAATGCAGAGTTCAGCTGCAGTAAATAGAGTGCAGATTGTAATGTCAGAGGTACACACAGAAAAATGTCTAGAATGCACAGTTGCCTTATGCAGGCCCACGTTCCTCTTTCTCTCTCCAACAGAATGTGATCCACTTTAGGCTCTGATCCCCCATTTATTTTTTGATATTTTTAACTGACATGACTCTGAAAGTCAGCCTAACAGGGAGCAGTACTTTTTTTTTTTCCTGAAAAGTTTATAAAATGCAACATTTTGGGGGAAAAATGGTATTTTCTGATAAGATCTAGTAATTTCCCTTCACCCTCCATCCTGCTGCTGCAGCTTGGCTGTCAATGGACAGCCTGGTAACTTGGAACTTGGGCCCCTGAGTTAAGATATATAAACCTCAAGGTTTTCAAGAGCTGCAAAAGTTGCCCATTTCTCTCTCATAGAAAGGCAGACCCTGTCTTTGCTCATATTGTTTCTCTAGACGTCTAAAATGAAATAGTGATCTTTACAGAAGTGGAGGGAAATGACATGGCCATGGCTAGCAGAACTGTGTGAGTCTTGGTTTTTGTCTCCTGCGGTTTATGTGAAATATCCCTGGAGGAACCGGCAGTCATTTCACTGGCTCTAAAACGTTCAGCCACTTACTTAAATTTTGTATTTGATGGCATTAATTTATCAAAGAAAATAATTTAGCTCAAGAAATGATCAAGACGTGAACAAGAAACTATCTAGTTTAGTACATAAGACAGCGTACAAGATAGCTAAGCAGATACAGATGTACTTATCATTTGCAGTGTCTTCCTGTGGTTTTAGGACACTCAAGTCACAACAAATGTCAGCCACTAAAAGCTGCTAAGGCTAAATATATGGGTCAGACATTCCTAAACTCTCTTCTACTAGGATCATTATTGTTAAAGCATTTTAATGAATTAATGTGGTTGCTTAGATCTGCACAATAAGCCCACCAAAGTCAAGATAAATGTGAAAAAAATGAGAAACTTCATAGAGAATGTATTAGCTTACATGAGACATCTCTGAGATAGAAGGACATGACAAAAGAGGTTAAAGACTGCTGCAAACTCTCCTACTGAGATAACTAGCTACATAAAAGGGTAAGTGCTAAAAAGCTTTCAAGCACTGCCTCACCTGACAAGGTTGGGAAAGTACATATTATCTGAAAGGCGGATCATACTTTTGAGAAGTAAGCAGGAGGATTCTTTTTTTGGCTTTCAGATGTCTACCTATCAGCTAGGAGGGAGTTTATATGGGAGTGCTCATTTGCCTGCTGCTGAGACAGGCTTCCTGGGAACAATTCTAATAGACACTCAAAGGATATTTAGAGATGTATGAATTCATCTTTTTTTTTCCTTTTTTTTTTCCATTATAGATGTCACATCCTTTTCTCTGTTCCTCCTTCTGAAATAATACATACAGATTTTAAATATTGCTAACGATAATTCACTCTCATCATCTGCAGTAGGAGCTGCTGGATGCATGCTATCTTTAAAGGTCAACATACTTATTAAATGAGCCTATCCAATGGGATTAGAACCTTGAGATCTCTGACTTCAAACCATCAGCCCACAATTACAGCTAGGAACAAGTGTGTGGACTCAGAGTCCAATGCCTAGAGCATTATAATATGGAAGAACAAGCAGTTCTTTGTGACAAAATGAACTTTTTAGGAGGTGATACTTTATATACATTGGGTTTTGTGATGCTTTGTTTCAGGGCCAGACAAAGCAACTAAGAAAAGTCGCTACTGTTTTGGTTTGTCCTTACCTCAGGAAGGATGAATTAAAAGCAGGAAACTCCAAAAGGTAGGGAAGCAACCTAAGCATGCATGACACGGCTAAAAGCGACAGACTGTGACTTTGGGTGCATGACTTCTCCTGAGTGCCTTATAGCTCCCTCATATCCTGAGTGTCTTATAACTCTCTCATATCTATTTTGATAATAATCTCTTTAAGTAAAGGAATGTGTCATAGGATAAAAATATAGAGAGGCGTGCATGTATGTAAAACTTCAACTGATCTAATTTTGACTGCAAAAGTTAAGGGATTCATTTTTTAAGAAAAGATTTATTTGTAGGCAGTGGGGGACATCAATTTTCTTGCACCTCCTCCCTCATTTTATGGAGTTATCTTCCTCCATTGACTACACTTGGAGGATAAAAATGTTTAGGCTAGATGCATCCCTTGGTTAGGTTATATGAGGTGAATTCCATTCTAGATGTGTATGTGCTTCTAAGTGTGATTGAACATAATATGGATCTATAGCCTGTTATACAGTAAATTAATAAAATAATACAGTAAATAAATAATATCTATATTCTGTAAACCTTCTTTATCTCTCCAAAATTTATGGAAGCCACCATCAAAAGAAAGGAGTGATATTTAAACATTAACAAAAGGAGACCAAGAGAAAAAAAAATGAGTCTGGAAGGAAAATATTTTTCATATAGAAAAGAAATTGTCGAATCTTGTCTATACAGAGACAGGAAATGGGAAACAGGTTAATAAAAAGTTTGAATCTAGAATGGATTAGTTAAAGCTCACAATCCTTTTGTAGACGCCTTTATTTAAAATTGAAGTGGTTACATTTGACTTATCTTAATTCATTTCTAATATATATTGAATTAAACAAAATTAAGGCCTCCTTTACTTCTAACAAGGCTGTCTACACAGGGGTTTAATGCAGCTGAAGTATGAACTTTAACATTTAATTTGGATTGACTTTCCTAAATGTCCCAATGCAGAAGAGTGCTATTGGCTTCACAGTGGCAAAAATTAAAACTAGACAACGGGCAATGGATGATAGCCAGGTAATGGTAAAAAGTAATTAAAAGAAGACAAAGAATCTTTCCAGAAGGAATTATGTGAAGCTACAGGTTATAGCCAAGAGGTGATCAAAGCAGTTACCAGTGTATAGGAGAGGAGCCAGCAACAGATGAAGAGTAATCATAAAACAGATCAAATACTGTCAGTTAGAGACTGGCATTGCAGAAGATCTGGAGCACATGAAAAGACACAGAATTACTGTTTTTAAATGGCCAGATGGAACTGGCAAAAAGGAAAGAGAGGAAAAACAACAGGAAAAGTATTGCTGATAGTCAAAGATATGGAAGAATTTTAATGAAACAGAAGATTCTCTTAAATGCTTTTTTTTTTTTTTTTTTTTTGGAAAGTAGATTTTGTGGAGTGTATCCCAAAAAGTTATTATGGATGCAAGGACCACAAAATTAGAATTAGGAAGATCAGTAGTAGTATAGAATAGGAAGATACTTTGGTTACAAGAAATATTGTTTATAGGGCCTTTCACTTTTATTTCAGAGCACAGTGAAAAGACACCGGGACTTAGATTAGAGCTGCTCATGTGATACAACTACCTAATAACTTTAAGAGAAAAAGTGACTGACCTACATAATGCTTGCTACTCATTTCTAACAAATAACAGATTCTGTAGAAATTAAAAACTGAGCCAGATTTCTGATTTGGAGAGATTCCAACATAAAGAAATGCAACTAGCCAAACTAATCACACAGCATCATAGTGATAAGTTATGACATTTTCTAAAACTGTTCACTGTCCCCTTACAGAAAGGCTCACTAGGGAAAAACACAGCTTCAGCTCTTCCCCAGATGGGGTGTGGGGACTAAAAGGTAAGCCCACCCTACTATTGCTCCACTGAGACGTTTTGCCCTCGTTTCCTTGCCAGGACAGAGATGTCCTGTCTGATACAAAGTCCTGTTTTATGATGCTCATCACATCATTCTTCTGTATACTTATGTTCTCTGAAATTGCTGTTTTCTCAACCTAGGTGGGTAAATGGCACAACTTTTTTGGGAGGGGCTATTTTTTGTCCTGCTCTCCAGAGCAAAGTATTTTTTTAAAGAAAAACAATATCATCATATATCCCCCAATCTTCTAATGCCACAACACAGAACTGATAAGCAGGTTACTGTAAAGTGCTTGCCTTCTCCATACCTTACACGAACAGGCTCAAAACAAAGTCAAAGAAAGGCAAGTTTCAGCCTGGAAAGTCCTTGGCGCTCCTGCATAGCAAGATCTCAGAATATCCTCAAACTTTAGTTGACCACAACTGAGGCTAAGGGCAAGTCCAATAATGCAAGCAATTATATATGAAGAAAATGAATAAAAGTGGTTAGAATCACCCCAGGGCAGTGTAGCATATTTTCATAAAATCTGAGAAAAGTGTCATTTGTTTGAGATTGTTATACATTGCCTATGATTTTCTCTGTTTTGCTTAAAAACTTGGTTTGCCATTTATGAGATATAGTTCCTATGTAGGTATATTATGTCCACCAACTAGAGTACCAGCAAAAATATAGTTGTTACCATATTTATGCCAATAACTTCTCTTTGAGCCCTCATCTGTCGCCTTGCTAAAATTTCCTACTTCATAAAGTAGGAACTAAATCTAGCCATATGTAATTTATTCTTGCCTAAATTAATTTACAGCGAAAAGACTTATTTATTTCCTGCCCTTGGTATAATCTGATTGGCTTTTGTGACAGCTGTAAAAAGAAAGCTGCTAAGAGAGACAATCGCATCCGACAGCGAGCATGCTAATGAAATCAGGCTTTCTAAAGGGAAGTGATTTTGACAGATTAGAAATTATAGCTTTGTATGGATACTACCCAAGTTGTCAGCCCCTCTTCCCACAGTAACAGCAGGCTCTGTTAATTCTGAGGAACACTCTGTCTGCTCATCATGTTATGTAAAATCAACCTCTAGCCATACCCGGGTGATTTCCTGCAGTGAAAGACTCAGAAACAGAAGGTAAAAATTCCCCATTTGGCATCTTAATCTTCTATTAATGATGCAACCTGTACTGTACCATCTGAAAAACATGAATCAACCCCAAGCCCACCCTTCCACAAATAGGACTCTTTAGCTGGTAATGGGGTGATCTTTCTCTTCCTAATTGCTTTGTACAGATTTTTAAAAGGCCTTTTAATCCGTAAGTGTAAAATTTGCATTCAAACTACCGCACAAAGAAATACTAACAATGATTTTGAAGTAATTCCTTCTAACAAAAAGCACAGACTTCTGATCACATAGCCTCAGCAAAGATGGAAATGTACATGGAGTGTTTTTCTTATCTCATTAGCAACCGTTAGAAACCCACAGAGGGAACATAATGACCAGTGGAAAAAGGGCAGAGCAGACTTCAGTGAACAAAACAGATGTTTAGTGCATATAGATATTATCCCACACCAGCATCAAACTTGTGAGTTCGGCCATTTAGGGCATCTCCTAGGAAACCATCAGATAACATTAAAAGATATTGACTAACATAAAAAGAGCTGCAGGGGAAAGAGTGTATATTTGATGGAAATGGGATGTGTTTCTAAATGCAGTAGTTCTAATTTCTGCTGAGGAAAAAAACATCAGATTTATTTTTCCAGACGTATATTGCAGTTTGCATTAAAAGGCTTAAAATTTGCTGTGCATTTCTGCATCTTGACACAGCAGTCTTTAACTAAGCAATGTATAAAATGCACTGCAAAAGCACATCTCAAAGAGAAAGATCATAAAATGATCTCTCTTAAATACATTGCAGCTTGTATGGCACATAAAGTCATTTTGTTTTTCTGGTTATTATTTTCTTTTTCCTGCCAGTTCTTTCTGGCAGGAATTTTCCACATAGCACGACAGTTATAAAACTGGCAATTATACTGGGCACTTCATTTCCTGCATGTCTTTTGACAATCTCATCTTCCCCACATTACCCCAAAATCATTTTAACTGACCAAGACCAACTGGTGGTGTATCCATCATTCCATGTAAAGCTTCTCACTCATAACTTTAACAATTCACCACTATGTTTTGTTCAGAAAGAGAAGGCATTTCATAGATTTCTACTCAGTTCTTCTTCTATTTCATTTCTTCTATCAGATTCTGTGTCTAGTCAAAAAGTCAGATTGTTAATTGTTTGATAGTTTCTTTTTAGAATGCGAAAGATAAAAGAGTGCCCTCTAAAACACAGTCAGGAAGTGGAAAGGTTAGTTCAGGATTTGACTAATGAGAACTTTTCTGATCTGTTCAAGCTGGCTGTTATACCTTGTGGACATGACCAGTCAGAGCATAAGGTATCTGGAGATTTGCTGTCTCTATCCAGCTTGGCTAATTTTTTCCTGTGTTCTACTAGACCATGAATATCTGTGCCTACTTCTCTGTATCCGTGGCAAGGAATTGTGGTATATATTCATCTTTGGATAAATTGCAAACTATTCATGCATGCTGTATTCCTTCTTCAACTTCATTTCTTATGTTTTCTTAATGTGTTCAGGTCAAGTTGTACCAACAGTTTAGCTTAATTCATAGGAAGGCAAGAATTTAAATTCAGGGAGTATGAGGAAGGAAAGCAGTTCACAAGCACTGGCATTTTGTTTTTTTCTTCATTGAAATGAATCTAAGATAACCACAGTTGTCTACACTAGAGCCAAAGTGGGTTAATAATGGTTAATAATGGCAATTTTAAAGTCGGCCAATGCCCCTTGCATTCCACAGAACTGAGCCTCCTAGACATCTGGGTGGAACTGAACAGCAGGTAGGGGAACCTTTGTAGAAAAGATCCACCTTCTTAATCCTACAAATCACATGGCTCCCCCAGCTTCCCTAGCTCTTGTATAGTATCCCTGTATATTCCTTATGCTTTCCCGCAAGACACAGATTTAGAATATCAGCTCAGCACCTACCCGGAGCTTAGGCAGGGTACACCAACCACATCCTAGAAGATGACTGCTATCAACCCTACTCCAGGATCAGAGATTTGCGAATGGACAAAGGTCTGCCTTCATCTAATTTGACCTGAGAGACTCTGCTTATATAAAAGACACACCATCAAGAACACTCTCTGAAATATAAACTTAGCTGAACTTCTTTTGATGTTTGTATTTTATTTTCCAGATGGAGCACTGCCAAATAACAGCTGCATAGACAGTTAAGCCTGATCATTTACAGAACTGCAAAGGACTTGATTGATCAGTTTAGATGTCAGCAATTTTATAATATGCTTGGGCACCAAAAGAGCAGAGCAGCCTGGGAAATGTAAACGGGGAAAAAAATATTGTGTATTCTGATTGTGTCCTTCACACAAAATTACAAGCATTTTCAGCAACGAAGTAATTCACTTCATCCAATAGACTGCCTGCAAGTTCAGGACAATAAAACTGAAGAGCATCTTTAACTGACAATTTAAGCTCAAATCATTTTTGACTGGCAAGGTGTGGTATCATCCAGAAGAATTGATTCTATAGTAGTAGCTTCAAATTATGGGGTTATAGTGTGTCTGCTCAACATGCAGCTCTTATCAGGTGGATAAAGGGAGTGATAGGAAAGAAACACACAGCAATAAATGCTTTTGTAAGCCCCTCAGTTAATTAAGGGTAAGAATTTGTATACATATTTATACTTGAGGACATCTCAGAGTAAAAATTAAAACAGAAGAACTTGTCTGACACTGTCTGCCTGCAGCATGTAGTAATTCTACTCTCAGCGCCATTTTCTTGTTCAGTCATCTGCTTTTTTTTTGTGAGTTCCGAGGAAAAAAGATACATCTCCTTGTCAGCAAAAGAGATTTGAAACTGAGTGTTTTTTTTTTTTTCCCCTGAGAATGGCGGTTTCCTAACATATTATGTTTGTGTTAGGCCAACCCATTTCACCCTCTACCCAAATATAATTTGAGGCAGGTTGTTGTGTCAGCAGTTGTCAGTCTTTGTTAATAAGTGTCAGGGCTGAGATAACCATTGCTGTCCTTCTCTCAGCTCTGCTCAGGAGTATAAAAGGCAGAAAAAGCAGAAACAAAAACTTTTTTTTTTTTTGTAAGTCAACAAATAAAATCTCTTGTACATTTCCTATAAACAGTATGTCTGTTAGCACATTTTGTAATTGACTTTCATCTCTCAGGACTAAATAATATTCTGATAATTGTAGCACAGAAAGCAATCCCATTATGAGAGTTTGTTAAGCATTACAATGCTCAAGGAAAAGAAAAAAGAAAATGCTATACTGAAAAAAGTATGTAAACAGAAATAGTTCACTAATACTAGTATGTTCACTAGATATGTTCACTAATACCTAGCACGTTAGAAGCACATGAAAATAAGAATCCCTGGATTAAAATGAACAGGCTAAAAATTAAACTCAAGTGATAAACAGGTCCTAGTTAGTCCACACAGATATTATTTTAGACATGTTTGAGAAGTGGATTGTGGACTTAAATCATAGATTACACGGCCACTAGGACAACTGCTTTACATCACAAAACCTGGCTTTCATAGATAATCTTTATTCACTGGGACATTCATATCATTATACATACACCTCATACCATATACAGCAAGAGCATCCTCCCGATACACAGGGTAATAATTTTGTCTCCCTCTCCCTGTGTCTCCACACATTCTCTACAATTTTCTAGCTCTTCTTTTCCTCTCATCTGATCCTGAGGTGACATGAGAAAGCACAAAGGATGCATTGCTGCTCCAAAAGGACAAGTGAGCCAGAAGCCAGGGTGATAACAGAGCAGTGTCCTCACTCACAAGGTACAGCCCCACAGCACTTCATTAAGCAGAGCAGGATGGGGGCCATGATCACAGTCAGCCAAGCACCTGGAACCTTTAATGACAAGGGAAGCCCAAGGCCAAGCTGTGAACCCAAGTCAGAGGATCAGATCTCAACTAGCAAGGGACCCAGCCAGCTGTATGCATACCAGAACATAGCTCAGACAAGGACTAAGAGGCAGAGCTTAACAGCAGCTTCCAAGAAACCTCACCCAGCTCTTCTCAGCAATCTAGCCCAAGATTATTCATCTGTACCCTACAAGAGGCAAACTTGAGCACAAGCATCTAAGCTCTCACTAGGAACTTGCCACGTGAGCATATATAGCAGAATAGGATGAGGTGATCCCTTCATTCTTGTTCAACCTAGAAAAATAAACGCTAGAGAAAAGGTTATACCAGTCCAGCTAGTTGATTTCTCAAAAAGAGAGAAGAATCCAGACCCCACAACTACAGCTCTGGCAGTCAAACTACAAACCCAGAGCATGTATCCATATCTGACTGGTTGTCTTATATCCTGAGATCACACACATTGTCTTTTCCCCAATTACTGTCAGAAGAATATCAGAAGGATGTCAGAAGGATTGCTTCTGCAAATAATGTGTCTTTTTTGTCAGAAAGAAGGAGTTTGATAATGACTATCTCAAGATGCAAGATTTGTCTTTTACTTCTTTTTAGCAGAACACCTATAAAAAGGGACTCATATAGATGTTGAATGCTCTCATAATACTAATAAATAATAATAATTACAAAATTTTACATCAATTACCTGCATTAACGCCAAAACAGGCTTTTAGTACAAAGTACAGATAATTTTTTAATCACCCAAGTATACATTGTCTCAAAATTAATAAAACCCATAAAAATTTATTTCACGTTTTCTAGTTTGGTGTAATAATAGTGGTATGTTGGTTTGTTTGTTTCTTTGATTATAGACGTGAAATAGAGTTTTAATGGTTATTTTT
>JAVCKT010032701.1:18578-32187 GCA_032273925.1 Rhynchotus rufescens
TGATGTTAATCAAGAAGAATTCTTGCTAGTGATGTCAATGTATGATTGCTACAGTGCTGACTGTCTTATCAAAAATGCCGTCTCCGGTGTCATTGATGATTCCGACTCTAAAGTGCACATCAAGAGACAGAGTAGATAAGGATGGGTTTCTTTTGTGATGTGGTTTTTCCTGAAAGGTATTGTGATTACTCTATTTATACAAGTAGTGTTAAAGATGCACCTGTGCACTATTAACAAGAGCTTTCACTCAGAATAGTCCTTAAAAATACATCTATTCACTGTTCAACATCTTCTTTGCCATGTTCCAGAAGTCGATTCTGTGCATTTTTATTGTATTAACGGCTATACTTTATCCATGATATTTCTTCTCATAAACAAACTACCAGCCAAATCCTTTCTGGCTTAATGCACCTGTGCTTGACTGCATCTGGCTTTTGATGACAATTTCACCATTTCTCTGAAAACACCCCTGGTCTTCAGAGTAAGACAAGCCCTGTGGCAGCCTCACCTGTTCAGAAGGAAGCTCAGATAATTGTGGAAGTAAAGTGCAAAGAGAGCAAAACCCTCCCTGCCTTCCCTTCTACACTACACTGCACCAGGATGAGCTCTCCAGATTCAAATCTTCAGACTCTCAGACACGCTCCCTGCTCCAACTGGCAAAAAGGAATCTATTCAACAGTCAGCTGGAGAAAGCATCCAGTACGGAAGGCAAGCAGGGATTGGTTTGGGGACCGGCGCAGGGTGGGGAATCAGTTGCCTGAGACAACTCCAGAAGACAAATTCATAAATAACACAGGGCTTTTTTTCCCTTCTTCTGTATTTCACCTCCTGCCAGGCTGGGAACGCTGAGGGCCACCACATATGGCAGTATCTGAGGAGGATAACCCCACTGAGGCTGAGTGCTCTGCGAGGTCTTTTCCATCGCTGATTTATGCCAAGGGGAATTCCCACTCTATCCTGCGTCACGAACTGTCCTCGAGGTGCTCAGCTCCCCACAGCTGCACTGAGAGCGACAGACCAGCAGCTGAGACCTGACAATACAACAGGGATGAAGAAACCCTCAGAAAGCCCAATTTATGGCCAGCATCACATTCTCTGGCACAACATAGTTTCAAGTTACACAAGGATTTCATAGTGTTTAACAGCAATACGTACAAGGTAAAAAGTTTAAGTCATTAACAGTGCAATTTATTAGCTAAATTGTACCAATGCCCATCAATCAAATTTAAGGTTGGTTCCAGAGAGATTTTTGATCTTCCTCGTATTGCTTTGCTTTCTTCTTCCATGGCAGCATTAGCAGGCGACAGTTACATTATATATCTACTCAGTGCTCTGGTGAGAGACCATTATGTTCACAGATCATTACTGACATCCTGACATTTGTCATCTCCTTTCATAGCAGTTAAATCTTGCTTTATCTGTAAATGTCACCACGTCATTTATTCATGAAAAGGGGTCACATTCCCAAAAATAGGACACTCAACTTTTAAAAGGGAAGTTGGTTTTATTCACTGTGGTAATCCCTGGACAAACTTCACTTGCTGCTAAGTACTTTCCTTTTCCCTGTATAGTTGTTTAAGACTCCAGATATAGATTTGAAGTTGCTTTTTGAAAATAAAAATCTAATAGGAAGGAAAATGATCTGGATGAGAAAAATAGGTACTTATTCTTTCAGCTTCCCATCTTTAATCCAAAAGGATTTATCAGCACTGAATTTACTGTTGCAAAGCATGATTTTAATTTGACATGATACTGGCATAAACTTACTGTCTATTTTTACTAAAGCTTTGGCGTGCAGTTCTCAGCTGGACTATATTTCAACCTCTCCAAGATTTAGTTTAAATAATCATTGATAACAATAACCTCTCTTTTTCATCTTCAAATATCTTCACAGTTTAATTGATAAGTGTCTAGGCTCATCCACCCATCACCTAGAAAGTATAGAAAAGAAGCAGAGCTGAGGTAAGGAGATTTACAGGATCCTTACCATGTTCTTGAAAGAAAAAAGTCGGCATTACATGCCAAGAAGAGTGGGAGCTTAAACCTTATGTAACAAAATACACCCTTCTTGCAATGTTTCCCTATATCAGCTAAAAATAAAACAAGCGTGCATAATGCTTCCCTTTCATACTTGCTCAGATATCAATATTTTAGGGGATACATAACGTTTCTTGATAGTGAGGGACTTCTCTCCCAAGTTCTAGCCCAGTTTTCCACGGCACGCATCTGAACAGCTACGCAAACCATTTCGAGATCTTCCTTACTCACGTTTTTATTGTGGTGCTAGTATTTGAGGGACAAAAATGAGTTATGTACAATATTATAAGGAAATATTCTGGGGTAGCACACATTATCTGTGTAACACACAGTTGGGATCCAGGTTCTGCAGTTTGAGTAGAACAGAAGCACGTACACTCTCACACGTTTGCACATCTAAACATATATATGTGTATAGAGAAAGAGAACATATCCAGACATCTGCCATCTTGTGTTGTCCATAGTGATAAAAAAGCAGCAGCTCACTTTTCTACAGTAATTTCCAAACCATTTTACAAGCTCTATGAAGTACATGCAGCAATTATTTCCCACACACTCTCTACAGCTGTTTTATAAGCTCAGCAATGCTACACAATAGCTGAAGATAGAAAATGATAAAAACTCGGGCCTGAGTTTACCAGGGGGCAAAAAAGGCCGCAACTCCTCCATTTATATTGTCCCCTGAAGCATATAATCAACAGCTGGATCCATTCCTGAAACTGTCACATATCTCAGAAAACAAAAATTATTTAAGCAACACTATCATAGAATAATTTAAGTTCGGAGGAATCTTTGGAGATCATCTTGTGCAACCTACTGCTTAAAGCAGAACCACATTAAATCACTTTACCCAGGGCTTTGCCCAGTTGAGTTTTGAATATCCCAAAGATGGACCATCCACAGCCTCTTTTGTCCCCTCTACATCACAGCTTCTCTTCTCCTTTGACAATCACCATGATAAAAAAATAAATCCTATTTAATCTGAATTTCCTCTCCCATAGAGTGGAGAACTACAGAGAGCAACTAAAGCCTTCCCCTCATAGGGCCAAGTGGACCCCTATCTCTTGCTATATGTGTGTCTGCCATGAGCTCCAGCACAGCTTGAGGGCCTCTGCTAGACTTGTTCCAGCATATCAGTGTCCTTCTTGCACAGGGATGCTCCAAGATCCACACTTGAGGATACTATCCAGGCACCTCCTCACAAGTGGCCAAACAGAGGTAGGGAACCATTTCTCATCCTTCTCCTGTAAGAGCAGAGCAACATTCCTAATGGGAACCCTGGCCCTTTAGGTGTCACTGGTGAAAATCCTATGTTTTACATCACGAGGTCTTCAGATCTTGCTGATTTTGCTTTGAGTTTTCACTGTCTCTTTTCCTGCCAAATTTCCTTCTATGATTTTTTCCCCAGCTTGCCGTTACAACTTCCAGTTATGTGATTTTTGAGATCAGCTGGAACATAAATGCTCAGAGATGAAGAATAAATAAAATGGTTGCTTTCAAAAAGTTAACAGGCTAAATTTTCCTGATTGTCAGCTATCCGTTAAGTTGGGGCGATTACATCCATTTAAACCAGCTGAGAATTTTATCAAGTTTTTGGCCACAGCTCTAGATAGCAGTAGATGAGGGACCAGTGTTCCTGGGGGAAAACTGTAGTGTTCCAATTATGCCGAGTATTAGATACAGGTCTACTTTTAAAAAATATTGACCATATTGCATTTTCCAAGTGATAACAATCTCTCTTTCCTATTGAAGATTATCTGCTCAAATCTTTCTTTGGCAGCATTCTTTGCAAAAGAACCAAAAAAAGTCACAGAATAAACCTCTATTTGTAACTATTATATTTGAAAGAGTTCAGAAGAAATAAAAATAATCTTTTAATTGTGAAGATGCTTAAGGATTTTCTTAAGAACAGAATATGTCCTGAAAATAGGTTTAGTGGATGTTCTAAAAAAAAAAAATCTCTATCTAATGCTGTGCTGGGCTTCAGGGAATATTTTTTCCCTTCAGAATCTCTGGTGAGGGATTGTGCATACATATAGATTTACTCTAAAGAAGCAAACAGAACTTTTTTTCTCTCAAGATTAATGGTAACACATTGTTTAAAGATTTCACTATAATACGACAGAGTAAGTAATGATAATTAAAAGGAGAGGGAATCGGACTCTGAAGGCTCATTTTGCTATAGGTGTGCTTTGCCATGTGGAAAATATAACACATGCAATTCTGGTTTCAAATGAACCAATGAGAGTTTTGTCATAGACTTGAGTAATGTCTTTCTTCTCTGTCTTTTGCTAGAATTTTTACAATTTTCCTAATTAAACTGGAAAGTCATAATGCAGAAAATGTTTTTGTTTGAAACCTATTATTAATATCTCTTGATATGTGTATATGTTATGTATGCACATGGATAGGTACACATGTATATCGTCTTTTATCAAGCAGTAAAATGATATTGTGAATATTAAAAGAATTCTTTTTACTCAACAAGGATATTTTTCTCCTAATAATGATAGCAACCTCTATGGACCACAACAGAGTGTCACTTATGACATATGTTGCCCGTTAAAACAATTGGAAAAACAGCTCCTTGCTCAAGAAGAAGCTGCACTGGGTCATCTGAGATTTTGTTCCTGAACCCTTAAAATGAATTTTGAGATCAAACGCTTACAAGCTTACAATCTATTTCTTACCACCAAATCAAATGAAAATAAAAAGAAAAAAAAAAAGACTTTTGTTATCCCCTACATACTTCTACTTGTTTAAAAATGCTTTTGTTTTCTCCTTGCACCTTTAATCTCCATTACTTTCAGAAATATCCTTCCTTACATAGGCAAATCAAAATCATTGGCTTCAAACATACCTGTGCTCTTGCAGTGTTAATCCCACGTTACCGCTTTCTTGCATTATTAGTTTTGTCTACCCACTAATCATTTGCTATCATCTCAAAATGTTTGCTCAAATCACATCCTGACCAGTGGTGGAACTGCTTATTGAACAGCAGTGCCTACCATTCACAATAAGGGACACTGAGGCAGAGATAATCCACTTTTCTATGGACATCCAGCATGTAGTTATAGACTACTTCTTGTGCAAAGACATTCCTGGCCATGAAATGGGGTGAGCGGTGACAAGTGCTTTCTAACTGCAAGGACTGGTAGGACGGCAAGGACTTCTTCATACCATGGTTTGCAAGGTTGGCTGCACATGCTGCTGGGAGCAACAACATGGGTTGCTGGGACAGTGGAGAGATGTCCATAGAAAACAAGGGTGATGTGTCTGTCAAAACACATAGCTAGTGACAGTGTCCAGTTGTACAGCAGGATCTAGGTGGTGAGGCTCAACATAGCTTCAAAGTGAGGCACCCAGGATCAGGTATGGAAGTCCTGGTGCTAGCTGAGACCTCCAGCTATCTCTGCAGACACCAGGGAGGAGAATGACTCACAGCTGGGAATTAAGCACGAGGGAGGTATTTCAGGACTGCCCTTGGCATTTCTGTGAGACATAGATTCAGAGCTTGAGCACATTTCTGAGCACAGACCTGTAGAACTTCCTCTTCGTAGTCACTCATTAAAGAACTTGGCCTCCAAAAGCTGGAGATTAGCCTGTGAGAGACTGAACAAGCAGATTCCAAGAATATCCAGATATTTGGCGAGGAGTCTGCCTTTAAGAGCTAAGCTGTGTTCATGAAGCCAGAGGGAAAGAAGCCAGGATTTAGACCACAGCGGCTGAGACTTATAAATCAGTAGGGTGAGGAGGAGAAGGAAGAAAATCCTGAGGTTTGATTGCCTGCTCCGTAGTCTTTTCAATGGTCTGTCATTGTGAAAAATGAATGACTCCAGTGTTCTCACACTGCCTTGTCATTATACCGTTGCACGTCATCTTAGCAGAGCTCAGTACAATCAGGTAAGTACACTTAGCGAACTGGGCCCTGAAGAGACCCTACCTGCACAAATGGATATTTTCTGAATCATTCTGGGGAGAGAGATTTCTAAGCATCCAGCACAGTAAAGACACAATCCTACTGTGCCTCCCCAGCAGTGAAACTGTGGGTGTGTGAGATGGGTTTCCCCAACACCTTCAGCTTTTGGATAAATCCAGTGAGAAGGAGCCTTGGAGAGGCATTCCTGAATTGCCCTCCAGAATTTAGACTTCCACATTTTGCTAAAGTGGCACATTAGGCTTTTAAGTATTTTGCTGATTGCCATAGGCAAGAATCACTTTGGTCCAGTGTTGCTGCCAGTGCTACTGGTCTACAGAAGACATGAATTTCTGAAACGCTTCATAAAAGAGTTCAGTTTTCCCCAATAGAAACGTGCTCCAGACAAAACCCAGCATTCAGTGAAGCTGAATTTCCTTTTCCCCTGCATGCAGAATATACAGGGGCATCAGAAGGACCCATTTAAATTAATGGCAAAACAAGCAAACAAACAAACCACAAAATGCAGAGTAGGGGACCAGGTGGAAAAAAAACCCAGCCTTTATACAGCATCTGTGGCTCATTCCCTGAGCTGCAGATATTTTACCAGGCATGTACTGAGCTAAGAGCATGAAGAGCAAGATGATATTGAACTAAAAGTTTCTCTGTTAATACAGTGTGTTCCAATAAAGTGAAGACATCCCAAAATAAATTAAATTTATTGAAAAATAGATATATTAGTAGGCTTACATATTCTTCTGAGGCATGTGTTATGGTCTTTATACTACATTTTGAATAGAGGAATATCATGTGGGATAGATTAAGTTTAAAATAGTCCTAAAAATAGTATAAGGGGTCATTAGGTAATTTGTTTCATCACCCTACTCTGTTCTTTAAAGATCCCCCACCTTTGGTCCTCCCCTGAAAATCCAGCTGCCATTTTCCAGTGTTTTATAGATAAGGCAGAAGAACAGATTTGCAATTACAACTTCCTAAATTTCAAGATATTTTAACACAGGTAACTGTATGCCACAACTTACTGAATCCTACATAAATCCTTTTTCTGATCCTCTGAGGATTATTGAAAATCCAAATAAACCATCTGGCTATTACACATTCATTTGCCTAGTAAGTATTTTGGATGCCCTCCCATTAATATGTCATTCGAAAGAATATTTAGTGCAGGAGGAGATGAAGCATCACCACACATGTCATGCCTAAATCAACAGAACAGCTTGTCTCTCTCATAGCCAATCTACATATAATTGATTTTCAGCATCCATATTCACTGAAGAAAGCCATTTCTTTGAGAGATTCGAGTGCCATTTCACAGCTCTCTACACACAACTTCGGGTAAGGTCCACCTTCCACTGCTAAAGCATCAGTGAAAAATTTTATATTGAATTACTTACATTCTACTTACTGCGCTGGGCAAAAGAGGCATAAAACTAATTTAGAAAAATGATAACCAAATTTATTAAAAGCACCTTTGAAGCTCCTAATTTCAGATGACTTACGCTGAGTATGAGGAACACTGCACAATATTCAGGGTCAGTGAAAGGTGCAAATCAGACTCAGTTTACTCTTCCTCCATTGCCTTTCCTTGGTTTCGAGAACACAGTCAGTCATTCAAATACATTCAAAATGGAAACTGAACACAGGAGCAAGCTTTTAACGCTCTCACTGCTCTGATATAATTTCCATAATTTCCTAACAAGGGCTCAAACCACTTTTGTCCAAACACCCACAAAAATGAAATATCTGAAAGAGAGTGGGCAGGAACTTGTTTTCACCTGGTTCTTCCAGGCTCACCCGCAGGTAAAGCCGTGCTCTTAGTGCAGATGGAGATCCTTGGAGAGGCCCAAGGCTGCGCCTGGCTTTGGGGAGGGAGGCGGCAGCATCGCCAGCCGCGGAGAGGTCCCGCCAGGGCACTTTTCTTCTCTCGCTGTTCGGCTAAATCCAGGCTTGAATCGGATCCAACTGCTAATGACATCAGTGGAAATCCCTCCTGTTCTCTCAGCAACAACGGGATTATGTGACAAGTGCTTTTCTTCCAAAGACCAAATGTTCTTGAACAATTTTGTTGTTGTTAATTTGTATTCACTTAGGCATAGAAGAACTGCGTGGATGAGTCTGAGGGGTAGCAACAGGAGGCAGGCACAAATGTCAGAATTCTTGAGCCATAGGAGGTGAAAGCTACAGAAATGTAATCTTAGCTGCAAATTAGCAAGACAGAAAGAAACTAAAAATGTTCATTTGTACTTACTCTGTTATCCAACATTACGATAAAGCACTGACAGTCAGAGCAGATTATTTTTATTTTAATTCTTCAGAGCTAATTATTATTTTACCTGAAGAATCATGAGTCATTTGAAAAAAAGAAGCAAGCTTTATGCTATAAAATACATCCCTATCAATGAATATATAATTTTTGCTTCAAGACTGCAGATACTAACAATACAAGTAAAACTCCAGAAACACCAAGAACACTCGTTTGTGGCAAAGAATGAATTGCCAAGTGAAAGACTACAGAAAATATTAGGCAGATACATTTCCTATAAATGATGCTCTAGAGGGAAAGGGAAATGGGAGCAAAAAAAAGCAACTGCTATGAAATGTAAGATGGGTCTTCACATGGGTGCTACTAATAGAATAGCAAAAGCAACACTGGAATAAATTGCTCACTTGAATCTATATTCCTCTTGCCTTTCCTTTATTCTTGCCTTCTTCCTTTATTCTTCTAGATAAATTCATCCATGAGAAACAGGTTCACATTACAACCTACGCACCAGACTAAATACATCAAATAAAAAATGAAATAAAATGACTTTCTGGAACAGGATGCAGTAACTTCATTCAAGCTTTAATTTGTCCTTTGCATAACATTTAGGTTGAACGAACAAGTAAAAGTCTATTTTTAAAGACCTTTCCTTCCCCCAAAAAAGTTAGATATCAAACACTATTTAGTTAAAACATATGTCCTGAGGCAACAGCTCTCTGTTGGTCAGCATTAAGCAAATTTAACCTTGGAAGCTAATGCCAAAACATCTCTCCATTTTGTTGTGAGGTGGATTTAAGAATATAATAGATCCCACCTTCATAACCATTCTCATGTAAAATGTTCTCCATCTCCTCGATTAGGGGCTACTTAGTGGGTTTCCATGGGAGGGCTGACTGCACAATGTGGAAGAAAATTTAACTTGATGCAAACAAGTCCAAGGACAAGTGTACCCTGTGCTTAAAATGAGATGTGTGTTAGTGTACTGTGATATCTGGGCTAGGATGGTAAGAACCAATTCCCGCCTTCCAGATATTATTCCTGGACTATGTTTTTGGGGCAGGAATTGAGTCTTTGTGTAGCTGCAGATCTGCCAGACAGGTTGTTTCTCCAATACAATTTCTAAGGTCATTTAAATAAAAATTCTTAAGTGAAAGAAGGCTGAACACAATTGGACTCTGGCTGAAATGCAGTTTTAGCATTGAACAAGTCAGGTTATAAAAATATAGGATTGGGTTTCAGATAATTTAAATATAGATTAAAATGTGTTTGTCTCTCTCACTCTTTCTCTGCCTTTCTCTGCACTGCCATCTCAAACACACAAATGCTCTAGCTCTTGAGCCTGAAGGTTCACATTTCTCAAAATGTTCTCACTAGGTTGATGTCCTTTTTATTTTTTTTTCCTTTATAAAAATAAACAAGACCACCTTGCCACCTTAATATTAAAATGCTTTATTGTATTTCATAGTGTTCATTAAAGAAAGCCCAAGAGTTGGCAGCTTTACCAGGAGGGGACTCAATAAACACATTTTAAACAATCCTTTCTGTATTTCAGCCTATTCACATGTTTCCTTTTTCGTGACTCTTTTGGCTTTTACGGTGCTCAGAAGTTTCTCTGAGCTCTGGAGCTGCCCTGGCCATGCCATGAGGACAGGCTGTACCGCACACTTTGTTGTTGCTTTCCCTTTCCGACATCAAGGAAGAAGTTGTTCTTCTTTGATCCGTCTCTCGGCAGCATGACTTTTAGTTCCATCTGTCCTGTCTGTCATTTATAAAATAACAATTTATTTTTTTCTAGTTCCTGTCAAATAACGTCATTTTGCTATTTCTCTCTTTATGTTGAACGGGCAGGCATGTGACTTTCATATCTGTGGGATGTGTTTGGCTGTTTAGATTGTAATCGAAGACCTAGCTTGAGATTGAAGGGTGAAATCTTAAGTATGTTGTTGAGAGCAATTTATCTGCATGATTCCCATTAATGTGAACGGAGGGTAGGTGGTAAAATTCTGACACAGCTCAGAAAAAAATATATATAACTCCCTCTCTATTCTTCAAAAATAATACATTGGATATAGTATTAATCGTATGGGCCAATTTACAGGGACTGAAATACAGAGCTGTTTAATTTCAGAGGTCCCTTTTTGTGGAAATAAAAAGCTCAATTGCCTGAGGATTAAATAAAAGAACAACAATATATCACAAAATAAATGTAATTAGAGGGCTTTAACATTCATTAAAAGAAGTAAGAGCTTCAGTATTTGTACTAGTCAAGGTATTTGTCTGAATATTGACAAATTCGTCTTACAAGGGTAGCACATTGTTGCAGTGCACAGGTTTACCCCAAATGAAAGTATCCAAGCACTTCCCTCCACACACCCTAAGGGGGCCAGTGAAGAAGCTTCAAAGAATAAAAAATAGCAATTCTGTTTCTCAAGAACTTTTGTACTGAGAACTGTATGCACAGAAAAATCCCTACAGCTTGGAGGTAAAACATGTCTTTTCACCTTTTTTTTTTTCTCAGTATTGTTGTAGAACTTAGTTAGATTAATATGAAGGATAGAGTTTTTTGGAGGACTAGTAGCTTTTTATTGTCATTAATTACGGACTTGTCTGCCTGCCATTTGTCCATTGCCCTACTTTTAACTTTTGCCTTTATTTATACCTCTTTATCACTTTTTTCCATTAATTTACATATTGTTTTTCCTCTATTTACATTCCAAGTATCACTTTGCTATTTCAGACCAGAGAAGCTGTATTATTCTTTCTCAAACCACTTGCTACATGAAGACACAGTACCAGCAAGAGTCTGTGACATCCTACAGATCCAATAGCTGGAATATGACAAATAAATTGAAAAATAAGGCACACTGGGTAGTGCAATGAGGCTAAAGCCTTTTAAATTGGAAGAGAGAAACGAAAGAGAAGAGCAGAATCATAAGTAATTCTTGAAGAGCAGCATAGATCAGGAACAAGCAAGTGCCATGGAGTCAGCAAGTGATGAGTTTTCAATCATCGTCATGATTAGCTACAGAAAATGTTTATGTATATCCAAAAATTTTTAATGATGTGCTATTAAATAATGATAAGGACAATGCTACATGGTGTCTATTTGGATGAGTCAAACAGCCTTGGCCATTCTTGTGTGGCATATGGCTTCTGATGATCAGACTATCACCTGTGATAGAATAATCAGACTAACGACCTGTAATGTGTTTTCTATTTTAATTCTATTTTAATTTTTTGTGAGGCTAAGCCAAACCACTGGGTCACTTATAAGAAGCAACAACTGACATTTCAACTGCAATGTATGGGGTATCTGAAAAAAAAAAAAAAAAAAAAGCATTTTCACAGCTTCATGAGCAAGCTAAGAAGCAAGCTAACAACTGGAGATGGGCACTAACAGAAGGCATGGGCAGCAGCCAGGACAGCCTCTCCAGGCGCTCCATATGTGGACTCTCTGTAGCCTACAGCAAATAAACTTTTGAAGCCAGTAGTAGTAGGAAAGCTGACAGAACGAATTAAAAAGTGGCAGTGGGGAGCCAAATATTGCTGTAGCAGAGGTAACAGGGAACTCCCTGAACTCTGGCTGGACAAGCAGTAAGAACATTGCCAGGGACAGGGCAAAGCAGTAGAGGACAGGGGGTGTACGCAAAAACTAGGTCAGATAAGACAGAAGTAGAGGATAAGTCTAATTCCTACTGCTGCCCTTCCCAGGAAACAACAAAGGGCTCTCCTTGCAGGATGGTAGAAAAACAAATTCCTGCATAGAAGTAGTTCTGGAACACAGGACATGACCGTTTGGGAATGACTTACTGGAAATATTCAGGAGCTGCCAGAGGACTGCCAGAAAACATATCAGAAGAGAAACCTCCAGGGAGGGAATGACAAGCGGAAAACAGTCTCCAACTGGACAAAATGCAAGCATGTTAAATTTGCCTAGAAACTCCTGAACCTCCGTAGTTAGGTGACATATATCATTTTCCAGTACAAGAATATAGATATTTCAAGCATGACATTAGATTTGTACATGTACTAAAAGTGGATAGAAGGGGTGCTAACACATGATAGTCATGAATCATTATCCAAAACTGTATAGGTCCAGTAAAATGACTTTTCTTGTGCACCAGAAATGGCTTCTTGCATATAGTTTTTCTATACATCATTCCTAACACCCCTATTTTCTCATGTTTCATTATTTACCCTGTGAAGTGCAAATTTTCTTCTGTTCTGAAAATCTTGTCACACTTATACAGGCACTGTAAGATAAAGTGATAGCTTTCCACACTGTTCTATTATAAGATCTTGAACATCAGCCCAAATTACCTGTCATCAGCTGTTCAAGACTTCTTTCCATTACTGACAAAACAAATGAACAGCTGCTTGTTCCCCAAACCTGTGCACTGAAAAAAAAGGGCACAGGAATAAAAAGGCTGAAAACAGCAACCAATATATAAATACATATAAAGGCTCTAGACATAATATCAAGTGGGTTAAGGCTGCCTGCATACACAGCTAACTAAGTAGAAGAGAGTCCCCTGTATCATGCTATGTTATCAAATGATCTTATTTATGAAAGTGTTTCAGCAGCTTCTGCTGGATAAAGATGTAAAGCAACAGCTTCATTCTCCGTAGTTGTAAAGCAGTGGTAAAATTTGTTTCTAAGTACTGGGAAAAAGATAGAAGTGCACAAGTGTCATGAAAATCACTTAATCATTAAATATTGACATGAGTTTTTTATGTCATTTGTTATGGCCATCTATGCATTTTTCAAAGTTCACTATTTTTAGAAAAAAAGACATAATATAATTTTATAAAATTTTGTGCATATGTATTTCTAGTATCATTAATGAAAACGAAAAATTGTGTCTCATTTAATTTCTGGCTAAAGAAATTCTTAGGTTAAAAACATTAAAATATCTTTCCTGTCTTTCAACACATTTTTAGTGAAAGAAGAGGAGAGAAAGCTACAAACAGAGAGAGAGAGAAAATTGGCAGGAAAACAAAAACAAATAGAAATAAATAGTAGCAAATTACAATAAATATTTCTTTTTTTTTGAAAACATACTGAAATTAAAACAGAAATAAAACTTGATAACATTTTTAGATCCAAAACCAAATTAAAATGATATTTACCAAAATGGATGGCAGTGGGAGAGGAAATTCTGTGTAATTATTTTTCCTTTTCCCTCTTTATCACCTTCACCATTTTTCATCTTCCTTTTTTGCCTTAGTAAATAATTTCTCCGAGGCCTCCTTGGAACTTGCAGCAGCTCTGATAAATGTGCAAGTCTTCTTTTCTGCTTTATGAAAATTAGTTCTGAAATTCATATGTTTCAAAGCCAAAGTGAATAACTTTAAGTATTCAGTCCGTTGCTTGG
>JAVCKT010032702.1:0-10219 GCA_032273925.1 Rhynchotus rufescens
TTTCTTTCTTTCTCTCTCTCTCTCTCTCTCTCACACACACACACACACACACACACACAAACACAAACACAGATAAACACATTTGTAATAGATTTGAGTTGCTTGTAAATTTACACGTGAAAATTGGATGGCAAATTCAGGGCCCAAATATTTCAGCTGTACATTATTTGTTCTTAAAGTATTAATATTAAATATTAAAGTATTAAAGCCTAGGAAATTTGAGCTTTGTTCTGTAACGAGCCAATAATTTTACCTTCAGATTTTTGTTTCTAGACAGAAAGGATTTAAAATATTGGAGGATGTATTGTTTTTAAACTATGGCCATAAATGTTTTAATTCTAGAGGGAAATGTGTTGGGACTGGACCACTTTAAAAATCTCTCGCTTGTAAAGTATTAAAATGAGATCGGTATCCATTTGAAAATCTGTCCCAACCATGTGTGCTGGTTACTTGAAAAACTAGAATGTTATTGAAATTTTCTTCTTGTATGCTTCACTGCATGATCCATGCATAGAATTAGTGTTCATCAGCATGGGCTATATGTTGTGCAATGGGATTCCTGCTTGTTATCCAGCTGTGAGAAGTGCACAAGCTGTAAAATAAGTCAGGAAGGGAGTGAAAGAGAGTGAAACCGATGCAAATGAGCACAGTGACAAAGGAACAAAAGCACAGGACTATTTGTATCACAAAATGGGGGAAGGCATGGGTAATTCAGAGGTAGTATCTAGCAATCATTTTCACACCAAATCGCACAGCCTCTTGATGTAGATGATACCTTCTCAGTTCCTTTTCTACCCTGACATTATTAGAATTTTACCTATGCTTAATTTTAAGATAATGCATGCAATTACTTTCATTCTTGTGATCATTTGTAGATAATAGATTTTATATGTTTATAGTAAGTGCTTGCTTGCTTAGTTTAATGAAGGTTTGGAAATTCCCAGAGTGAAGGAAATTCCCAGAAAAGCACACTATTTGTAAGAAATGACACGCAGCAGATCTATTAAATAAATATATCGAAAATATGAAACCTTAATATTTCAACAGTGTTTATACAGGATCTTCTAAACATCTTTCCAGCTTGTTCAATACGTTAACTTTTTGTACTATTTTCTTTTGAGAGAATGTACTTAAGTGTTACCAACACTCATGTTCTGTGCAGACTACTTGACAAGTAGTCTTTTACTCCAAACTACAAACATATTATGAATTGTGAAACAAGAAAACTTTGGCTATGGGCAAACAATCAACAGAGATACCTTCTGAAAGATCAAAACATTATCTTGTGTAAGGAGCAGCTGTTGTGATTGTGATCTTTATTTACAGAAAACAAATTCTTTAAATCACTTCTCCTTTAGAAGAAAGCAAGAGTATGTAAAACAGCATGAGTATGTAAAACAGTATACATGTTATTTATATTGAAGCTATTCCAAAGATGACTGTCAATGAATTTGTGTTATCAGTATTTTAAATCACCAGTACTTCTCTTCTTGTAAACCTTTTGCTTTAAACTTACAACAAAGAATTCTTGAAACTCATTATAAATGTTCTACACTCTCAAATACTATGGAGAATGTTTATAGCTGAAAAAATGTTTCCAGAACTACATTTCTTCTGAGAAGATAAAAACCTTCGCTGTCTCTTGAATGCTTAAAAAAATAAAAGCTTTCTTTATGATAGTGCTTGAAAATACAGCTGCACAATAACACTATTGTGTGAACTGTGAGATGTCTCTATTCAGTGAATCAAATGGAACCAAATGAGCGTTGATCAGCTCATCTTGCTGCACAGATAGAAACATTGGGATTTAACTGAAATGCACAATGCCTTAATATTCATCAATTCACCTATCTCAAAATTGTTCTTTGAATGTTTTCTTTGAACTGAGTTGAATATTTTTCAGCTTTAAAGACTTAGTTATCATATATTTCTGCCCACTTATAAATTGATATCTTACAAATTGATAGCATAGAAATTGATAACCTACTGTTCATCACCTCCTGAATGGCATTTTTTTACCCATATATAAACTGTTTTAGAAGTGAGTGAGTTTGGTAGAAATACAGCTTGGTCTAGGAACAGTGCCACCATCAGGTAAAATCTCTTTTGAAAGATTAAAAAAATTCAAAACCTGAGACCCTGTAACTGAAATCACTGTTGATTGCTTAACTACATAATTTTTTGTCTATCTTGTGTTCTGTTATTTATTTCAGTAATAATATAATGTTAGTAGTTAACTATTGTAATTTTTGCTTTCCTTTAATTATTAGGCTCCCTTAAGGTGCAGTCACAAGCCCATGTGGCTAAACTACTGAGAGCCATTTCCTTAAACAAGCACTGATAAATTATCTGTCATTCCTTGCATATAAGTTTGAAATATTTTTGTTAATTACTTGGAAAGAAATACCTTAAGTACTCTTCTTTATTCTCTCTCCAGATAATTGTATTGAATAATATGCCTGGCCACCATAAATAAAAATCTACTTTCCCTTGACACCTTTAAATGTCTACATTTCTTTTGTGCAGAAAACTAGAGTGGCAGTACACTATGGTATTTTTCTCGTTCTAAATCCAAGTCTTATTTTTAGATACGTTATTACTGCCGAGGAAACAGAGAAACTCTGCAAAGAGTGTTTGTATACCACAGTTACATATTTTTTCCATCTAGGGGAAAAAAAAATCCTCAGCCTCCTTTTAACATATGGAGTTTGTCACATCAATCATCAGTGGAGAACATGTAGTGGCATCCATGTCATATGGGTGACAGGGCTGTTTTACATAGTATCAGTATTTTAGATTCCTGCCTTCCCAAGTTACAACACGCAGATATTTTACTTAGCAATAGCATAGTTCTTCCAAAGAAGAGCTGTCTTTTGGCAAGTATTTTCATCAGAGAGATGTAAAAATGTTATAAACTGTCCAAAAGTAATAATCTAGGTACTTCAGCATGCGGTCTCTGTCTAGCTTATATAATAAATTTGAGCTGGACGCTTAATACATACAGGCATCATCACTAGGGAAACTATTCCCTTGGTACCTGTACTCATTTAGAAAGCTCGCCTGGCTTTGTCTCTGGCTCAGTGAGACAGTATTTCAAAGATCAACGAAATTTCTAACAAAACCATAGCAATTTTTTGTCTTTAAAAAGCAAGTGGATCTGTGCTGTCTCAAACGCTAAGTGTATCATAATGGGTCTGTTATGTTCTGTCACTTTCCTATACAGATCTCCTACTACCACCATCTCCCATGGCTCCTCTCCTAGGCAAAAAATAAATAAATAAATAAGGATGCCAGCTATGCGGTACCCCTGCCCTCTGGTCTGCAGGCTCCACACATTGCAAGCAATTATCATTTACTCTGGTAAGGCACTTACTGGCGGTTACGGTATAGTCCAATGGCTTGTTGACCTCTCTGTGAAACAGCTAGAGAACTAATTTAGGGCATAAATGACTGTGATAATTATAATTCAATTTAATTTCCTTTCAGAGATTCACACACAGACGTCTCGATATCATTGAAACCATTAGGACCTCACAGCGTATACTGCCTGGTGCCTAAAAGGCAAGCGCTATGTCCTCAGGGGGATCACGCGGAATATGAATGCAAAACTGTCATCTATAGGTGATGATTTCTTAGAATGAAACTGTAATCCTTAAGCCCCCTCTCAGCTGGTGCCTTACCCTGGAAGCCCTTAGTTTAGCTTGGTTCTTAAGCCTTCAAAATCAAAGCTCCGCAATAGCCATGCCAGTGTTAAAAGATCTGGCAACCAGATCTGTCTCGTCCACTGTTCCATGTCTAAAACCTGTCAGGACGATTTTCTACTTATCTCTACACTTCTTGTTCCAGCAAGTGTTTTCAAGGTCGGAGAGCCTTCCAAACATAACCATAGGTGGAATTAGCACTGTTCATCTTTTCCCGCATGCCTCATAACTGTTAGCTCAGCACACTAGCATGGGGCAGCATGATTTACTGTCTGGTTGGCTACATGAATTTGAATCATTTGCCCAAAGGAGTGGTCATTTGCTGGTGTTGAGAATGCATCCTTTACATACAGAATTAAATACTCCATCAGCAAGAAAAAAAATTCCACAGTTTAGTATTAGAACACTGACAGGGAGGCACTCTGCCTTCTCTTGATGAGGAAAGTCTTTGAAACAAGCCTTAAACCTGCAAAATTTTGTGCCTGTACTTCAACAGATGAGCCTTCTTTTTCTTTTTCTTATTTTGTTTTAACAGTAGGACTTGAGGTCTGCCATCTTTTTAAATAAATACTTAGTAACAACAATGCTTACAAGGCAAAAATTCTCAGCCAGTCAGAATAAGCAACAAATCCTTTAAGTTTGCCTCGCAGAACTACAAGCAGCAAAGGAAAACTGAAATCCACATTGTCACATCCAGAAACACAAGCAAAAATTAAGAAGTCATTGTCACATGGGTCCCTGGTGAGCCTGATGACAACGCTTGACAAAGCTCATATGACATTAATGCCTAGGATAAGGAATGTATTCCTGTCGCTGGACTTACTGGCATTAATGTCCCTGTAGGAGCTTGTCTAGAAAAGCAAGTTGTCACTGCTGCCTCTGAGTGCCCCTCTCAAAGGATATGTATCACTTTGCTTTTAGAATATGAGACAAATAAAATAAAGCAGGGAGCGTGGCCCAGAAAGAAAACAAGGAACCTTAAAACCTGCACAGAGCTTCATGGCCCTTCCATGGGGCTTAGACAAAAAGGAATCAAATGACACGTTTGATAAAAGGCAAGACAAAGCAACCATAAAGAATGTGCCTATAACCATCCTCATAGGCATATTTTTGTCTAGTAGCCTGGGAATTTTGCAAGCATGCAAGCATATGTATGTAGAGAACTGCAAATCTTCTGACAGATAGTCTCCATCCTTTAGATAGTTTCCCTGCTTGAAGAAAATGTATGTAAATTGTCTGCAAAGGTGATTTGTATCCCTGGGTATAACCATTTCACTGGGCTTCTAGCAACATGGAATTGTTTATCAGATGTGATGCTCATAAGACCCTTAACTATAGTGATACTAGCAACTGCCTTCGTAATACTTAACACATAAAACAAATTATAACAATATCCTTAAGATTAGCATATAAGTAATAGTGCTATATAAAAACTCATAAAAACAAAATGTATGGCTACAATAACCATATTAAAACAACCATAGTTCTGCTTTAAATAACCATATGAGCCGCGTTTGGAGGATATTACAGTATTTACTGATTAAGTTTAAGGAAAAGTCTATTGCATCCATTTGGAACTCAAAAGAAGGAATTGCTTCCAGTTTGAGTCTTTACTGTAGATACTGGAAGGCCAGCTCATAACAAAAATCCAGGAAAACCAGCTGGGCAACTCAACTCAATAATCCTTTAATAGGGTTTTTTTTTTTTTTTTTTTTTAAGTAAAAGACATCCTGTTTATACATCCTTTTTCTGGCCTTTCCAAAAGGGTGCAATGATGTATTGCATGCAACCCAATGGATACATATCATTAGGTCAGCAGTAAATTATATTCTTGCAGGAAACTGGACCTCTTGACTGCCCTGGTGACTTAAAAAAAAGTCAGGCTTCCACTGAGGTTAAACAGGCAAGAGAAAATGAATCAGGACAATGTATCTTTAAACAATGACATCATTTAGAGACCTTGGAAGCTTGAAATCTGGGGAACGGGTTTGTCTGCAGGAAACCTGAAGAAGACTGAACCTGCATGCTGAGAATATCTCTCTCTGAGTGAGAAGCCCTTGCTTTGTCACAGGACAGGTACCGCCTGTTAATTTAGTACTTCCATTTCTCGCTTGGAAGCTGAAGTGCTGAAATCCAGCAAAACTGAAAACTGCCGGAGACGCCGCGTCGCAGAGCCTGCGTGCCAGGGGCACGGGAGCTGCTCATCCACACGGCGCACAGCCCAAGGAGGGGACGTGGGGACACCACCTTCCCGTCCCCATCACCCCCATGCTGAGGACAGTGACCAACTGCCAGGCAAGCAAGTGGAGCAGAGTCAACGAGAGAAGCAACCGGTCGTTTTTCATTTGCTTATGGACAGGCAACTTATGATGATAGTCTGATGATTACTTGCTATTGAATGAATCACCTTCTGACCCAGTCTCCTCAGTCATTTTCATTGTACACTAAATTCCGTTTGCCATGTCAGACCCTCAATTTTATCAGAGCCACTAACACAATTTCCCAGAGCAGCAGCACTAGCTCAGCTTCCTCATTTTGTCTCTGGTGCCTTGTAGTTCAATTTATAGGCGGAAATAAAGACTTGTTGGAACTTGCCTCTTTCCCCCCAGAGTAATCTTAATCCAAACCCAAGGGCACAATCTGGGCCTAACCTCCAGGGTTTTTTTTCTTCCTAGAGTTGATATATTAGCATATGAGCCATACAAGCCATATCGCTGTCATTAAATGAAAAGCAATTTGCACTATCAAAAGCAGCTCTCCAGCATGGAGAGATTTGCAAAGATATGGAGCACACTGATTTTCTTTCTTAAAAAAATACATATATTAAAAAAAAAACACACAAAAAAATCCTCAAAGCACTAGATGAATAGAAATTCACAAACCAGCATGATGCAAATAGAAATATTTATATTCCATTGATTTCTGAATTCTTTTGCACGTCTACTTAGCAGTTATATATACTTCAAACAATCAATGAAATAGATCAGATGCTACAGAAAACTACAAATTGTTTCCAAAAAGTACTATGTGAAAAGCAAAAGTTTTCAAATTTCAATAGAACAGCAGATTAGTAATTTTTTTTTCTCTCTCTCTCCCTCTCCCTGTGGAAAGTTTTAGAGCTGCTTAATACTAACAGTAGGCCTGACCTACATGGTATTGCTCTAGTCAGGATATCTGCCTTAACACTGCTGCAAACAACTTCATTGAGAATTAACCATTGCTGAGGTCTCAAAAATACATACAGGGCAATTTCAAGTTCAGTTAGCAACTAGGAGCTCAGGACGGGACTGTGTCATCAAAATAAAAATGAACATTGCACTCAGTGCACTGACTTGTCAGTTGATTTATACAGACCATAAATAACAATGGTGCAAGGATAGATCCCCGAGGTACTTCTGTAATGACATCCATTAAATCTGACATAACGCTGTTTAATAACACAAGCTGCACGTGCCCTCCTAAGTAGCTAGCACCCAGGTAATAACAGATGATTCCACACCTAATCCTCTCAATTTATGCTGTGAAGAAATATAAATTACGAAATTGACAATAAAAACAAATTTGAATGCGCTCCATACCCATCCCTGGGAAGCAACTCCCACTTAATCTGCAATGTTTAAAAGGATCTGATTTTCTCATCCTGAATTAATCATAAAAATGCTAATATTCTCTTCAAGAGTCACTTAGTATCGGTGTGGGGAGCAGAATATGGTGTGTGGCCTTCCTGGTGCCGTGTGGCCAGCAAGGGTTGCTCTATGGGAGCAAAGCCAAACGTGAAGCCCAGGGTTCAACCATGCTGCTTCCAGGAGCACTCATGGCTCCGGCATTCTGCAAGCCCGAGCAAAGGGACATTGTGCTTCTCCCGGAGATGAAGGGAAGGAGCTGACATGCTTCCAGGAGGGCCACAAAGCGAGAGGTGAGAACAAGAGGGAGACAGAGATGCTGCCTTTCCACTCTCCCTCCCACTTAACAGTGAAGCGAGACTATGATGTCTCCGTAGCAACCATTAGAAAGTATGGAAAAGCTGACAGAAACAACGATTATAATAAGATCAGAAGAGGTCACACAGATCATCAAGCAGCCCCCTCAGACCTCAGAGAATCATATAATAATAGACATTTCGTCTGGAAGAGGTGGTGGAACAAATGCTCCACATCAGCACACTGCTAACTCCTTCCCCACACCTTGTGACAAATTTAAGATTAGTAGCTTAAAAGCCAAAAAGGTTTAATCTATGATGTGCTAAAGGAAAGGAGATGTAGAGAAAAGGTATTCTATATTCCCATGGTAGAAAGGAACCTACCTGGTGAATGCTGGGTACTTTAGGAAGAGGACCTCACCTCCCGCTCTTCAGCAAGCCATTTACATTAAAAACCCACATCTGTCCTGAGCAGTCTGATCAGCAGGAAAATTCCTTCTTGGTTCCAAATTTAGGAACCAGTTTAACCCTAAGTACATGAACAAGATATATCAGCGAGACTTCTGTGCACGAGAAGGAACATCAGGGCACCTCATCCATCTTCTATATGAATCTTTCCTGACAGCACATCAGCACGCGATGATGCTGAAGATAAGCCTTGTACTTGTTTCTCAGAGAGAAAATGGTGAAAAGGAAAAAGGAAAAGGAGAACTGCACATGATAGATTTCAGTTGCAAGACTTAATTCACTTCTGGAAAGTGAATGCCAGCCACTAGTGTGGTGAATATAATATAAGAACGAGGAGAGATTCTTCCAAGGGAAAGAACAATTTGCTCCTCTCACTGGTGGGCAGGTGACGTTTCTTCTGAGCAGGGCAGGAGCACATTCACATACTGCTCCTGACGGCCACAGCAAAGGAGATAAATCTTGCAGCAACTTGCTAGACAAAACAAAGACACTCACTCTAAAACCAAATGCTGCTCCACACTCTTAGAAATCTTCTGACTGTTGCCATTTCCCTTAAATATCCAAAGGAAACCTGGGGGAGACAGGAGTGCTTATAAACTAATAGGCTTACACTCATTATTATTTAGAGAGCAGTGATTTTTAATTTTCAAACACACCCACATGGTTAGATATTGCTTTCAGAACCACGCTGATGAAAAAGTAGATAAGGCATCGTATAAGTTTTCGCTGAAGTGACACTGACCTGTGCCTCAATTCAGGGTGAAAATCTATAACTAATCCCTTTTTGCTCTGTGTGACGGGAGCTAGGAAATAAAGACCCACATCCTATCTACATTCCTGTCCATCACACCTGACTGGAGAGGGTACTTTATGTTTCAGAGCCGCATGTTTCATGATACCCTGAAGATTTTCAGCACTCCAATAAATAAACAGAAAAGTATAATATATATATTTAGGATAGATGTTGATTTGGCATCCTTATATTGCATGATGGCTTATGCTGCATTTTCTTGCCGCTGCAACTGTGTCTTCAATAGCAGGTTACATCTAATTGGGCAATTTGCATACACTTTATGCCTGTCACACTGCTACCTGTGACACTTCCTCCAGGAGCGACTTGAAAGTGCAAGTTACCCCCACACCATAATTTCTGACGACAGGCTGCTCAGGAAAGGCAGCTCAGATGAAGCTATGGAGAGGGTCTGCATAAGATTCAGGTTCCCCACTCTTGTGTGAAAGGTGGCTAATCTTCATGGCTGCTTTACTCCAGAATGAGATAATCCACGTGGCTGCATCAATTTCAGATGAGTTGCCCTAACCTTCCTAAGCTATTCTACAGATGTGGACTTAATTTGTGTTTGAGCAGCTCGGCCCTTCCTTCCTCTGAAGACACCTGCCTGAGACTCTGCATGTCAGCTCTCTGAAGCACCATCCCTTGACCTGCTCGCTTTCTGCTGATGCTTTCTGCAGCTGGGGCAGCCTACACAGTTTGGGGGCAGACTGCACTGTTTTGCCTTTCCTGTGTGAGGGGAGGCAGTGAGATCCAGCACGCCTGGCAGCAAGGCGTATGTGCATCTGCCTCCCACGCCGCTCTCTCCAGCCCTTGCATTACTGTTCCTAACAGATGTTTTCTCTGGCCTTTGCTTTTTCCTGTTGCAGATCCCCTTGCTTCTGCTAGGACATTTTTACTCTGTCATTTCTATGTCTCTGACAGCTTCCTTTACCAATATTGATGCCATTATATGTACTAACAAACACACACCATGAATATATATACCATGACACATGCCCTAGCTGCTATCATCACATGAAACACTGATGATCCTCTCAAGGGTAGAGGCCAGGAAGCCAAAAAGCTCAGTTTGGTCCCCTTCCTGATGAGGCCAAAGGCTGGGACTGCACCACAGCACCCAGAACCTCATCCTTTCCCAGGGGTCTGCTCTATTTCTTATTTTCTGTCATACTTTCTGAGCAGAGCTCTTCCTTCTTTGTTTTGATCAGTAAGGAGGAAACACTTCCACCTACACCAAGGTTAAGCAGGTGGCAAGTCCACTAACGAGGGCAAGAGCGGGACGCGCAGCCCGCGCGGGTAACGAGGGTTGACGTTGCCTCCTTTTCTCCAGCCCTAACC
>JAVCKT010032704.1:7735-44739 GCA_032273925.1 Rhynchotus rufescens
AAGCTTTTGGAAGTAATTTGGTGGTGGTGAAAGATTACTTGAAAACTTAAATTTCTTGCTGTTATCTTTGTTGTCAGCATGTCCAAGGCTTTCAAGAACATTTTGTAGAAGCTGGAAAGTTAGGCAAGTATTGTCATTTTTCAGATAAATGATGGAAAGGTGGCATATCAGATACTTACAGCTATGCAAGCATCTCAGTTCTACACAAATCTATGAAATTTAAAACCCCTAAGAACCTGAAGTATGCTGCCTAAGGCTGCAACAGGGTACAGGGAGAAAATGAATCAGGATTATTCTAATTCCTGGCCAGTGTCCCAATAACAAGTTTGGCCTCATCTTGCAAATAAGGAACTGTATATACCTATTTACATGGTGCTTCAACAACTATAAAGGAAGATCACCTATCAGTTCTCCTTCAGCATGTCCCAATTCTTTATGGACTGCTCTAGTCGGTGAGCAGTTCCTTTGTTGGTCCCATCTTCTGGGACTCCTCTGCTGCAAATGTCAGTGTAAGCATTGACCCGAGTTCTTCTGTGATCCCAGTAACTGTCCATTCAGAATGCAAGTAAGCCAGCCAAGTGCATGAGCACGTTAGCACTGGGAGCAACTAGAAGTAACTTCCTATCTCAGCTAAGTTTAAACCTGAGGCTTATAATTGTTGCAGAAATATGACCTTTAAGCAGGCGAGTTGCTTAAATTGCTGTACAGAAGGAAACTATGTAAACAGGTCACTGACTTTTGTATAGTTGCAGCTGCTTATGTGACTACTTGGGGTGGGGAATTAATAGCAAATCTTGTTGTTTTTGTATGGCACAGTGCACTTTGCATTTTGAAGTGGAATATGAAGTTAGTTGGACTAAACTGCGTGATAGAAATAAGAAATGAGCAGCTGCTAAGTTCAGAGATTTGTACTGGTCTTTTCTACATCCTGATTTTTCCAAACACACACTGATGATTTTGAATAGCAAAGTGTTTTTATTGTGGCTAAGTTGGCCTTGACTATTGGCTTTAGATCTTATTTGCATATTGATGATGCTGTTAATTATGACATTAAACCCATTTTGAATTAATGATTAACTGGTGTTAATTCCTTCCAGCCAAATATTTGCCTCAGTGAGTGGGTTATGGAGACTATAAAGTGGTTCCAAAATAGAGCATAGGGCAGAGATTAACGCGCTGGAGAGAACAAGGGAAACTCTTAAAGCTGGAAAGTGCTGGTCTGGTCTGGACTGGCTGGGATGCAGGGCTGGGAGGAAGACTTGTGCATTTAACTTAAGCTGCTGTGGGGCAAGAGAAAATTGTGGATGCTCTAAGTTTAGCAGGAGGTAACACTAACACCGAAGTGCTGACTGGAGTTCAGCTTTGAATTTGCTGAGAAACCCTGCAACATTGTCATCTGTTGGAACTGATTGCTTGTGTGTTGATGTCGAAAAATAAAATCCAGAGGACACAGAATTCCTTTTGGTGAAATCAAAGCTGTTGCTTTCATCCTCTGTCCAATTGTTTTCTATATGGTGTTGCAGCCAGAATGCTAAGTGTAATGGGCTAAATTGTGCATTTTTATCATCTCAACTGGTTTTAAAGTGCAAATGTTGAAGAAAAAGAGGATCTAACACTGATCAGAAGTAGACTTACATAAGAAGTATTCTGTACCATCTTCTCCTCTACTAACTCTACTATGTATCAGCTCAAAGTGACAAAAGCACTGGCTGCCTCCATTCTAGGTTTCAGATGTTTGTGACTAACTTGCTTGGCAGTTGGTGTGTTTGGACATGTAGTCTGTTGGTGAAATACAGGCTCATTTTTGGTTTCACTCCAAACCTAGTGGCACCTCAGATGAGCTATTACTCATATGACAGTTTGTGTGGGACAGTGATGAACTGATAAAGAGTACCAGGAATCTTCAAGTTGAGCAGCTGGTGGGTACTTTACCACAGCAGCAACTGGCAAGATGAGGTTGTTTGTTTCTGTAGTTACACATGTTGGTGTTGCTGGTGTGCTGCTCACATGCACCTTTACTAACTGTTTTTTTTTTCCTCTGTGTTTTTAGGGTCAGGAATTGACAATCCGTCAGATTGCTCTTCTTGGCTTCAGAGACTTGGTCTTGTTAAAAGTGAAATTGGAAGAGATCCTACCTCTGCTTCAGACAAAGCTCCCAGCTTCCATTGTCCAAATGCTATTAATTCTGCAGGTGAGCATTTTTTTTTCTTTGCTTGATTCCACTTGACATTCTTGCAGTCATCTAAATGACAGGAACCCTGGAAAGGAGAGTGGGGACGATAAAGGGTGTGAGGAGGGGGAAGTTGTATATGCATTAGTCTTCCTCAGGTAGATGGGACACTTAGCCTAGCTTGTAAGAAAAATATCTTTTGGCAGCAGGCAAAATGCTTTAGGTCTTCCAAAGGCCTTTCCCAAGAGACATAAAACTTCTGCGAGGACTGTCCTTTGTATCCAGATTGCAGGAGGACACTGCATATATCTTGCAGTCATGGCATCTACAGCCAAGTATACCAGATGTTTCATTTTTTAATATGGTCCAGCCTGAGAGACACAGAAAATACTAGATTCCAGGTGTCTCCTGCTTTCATTTCCCCTTGGCTGTAGTGTAAACTAAGTGGCAGGGAAAAGTGACTAAGCTGGTATTTTATACGAGTTATCAATGTTTTAGTGTGACTAGTGACCACAGACTACAATGACAAGAGCTATTAAAATAAAAGTTGAATTTCTCTAAAATATTTTAGTAAAAGATTTGAGGGTAAAGAAGGTCCCTTATGTGACACACACCATAGTAGTGAAGAAAAGCTGATTGAGGCTTTGCAGGAAGTAAGACTGACTCAAAAATTACTGTTAAATTAGAGTTATCTTCACACCTGTAAGCTGAACTTCAGCAAATGTTTCTCCTGTGGTCTTATCTAGGGTGTGAGATATCCTTTGCCCAAGCTGTGTTAAGGCCTGTCCATAAAGAGATATTTCATGGCAGAATTGCCCTGATGTCCTTGCTCCACTGTAGTTACACTGTGTACACTCTTGGTGTGAGCATGTCCAACAGCTTCCTATCCCACGGCCCGAAGAAGACAAATGTCTGCTTAGTATCCACAGGAGCAGGGTTAGGACTTGAACAGGATGGTCAACCTGAATAGTGCCCAAAAGTCCTTTGGAGGCAATTAGCTTTGCTTCTCCGAGTGCTGTCCTGTTCCCTGTCACAGAGCCAGCTTTTCTACTCAGGTACCAGCAGAGAGCTGCACTGCTCAGTGCAGAGACATGCCCTCACCTGGAGGGGGATCCCAGCCCTTCTGATTCCTAGAAGTCATAAGTCATATATACAGACATATATGTATATATGTTTGTGTGTGTGTGTGTATAGATATATATTCCTGTATGTATTTATGTTATACACTGTATAAATACTGTATTCAAAACTATCAAAGCATAATGTTGTCTTTTCATGTTGGAATTTCAGAGTGTCCATGAGCCTACTGGCCCCAGCGAGGGCTATCTGCAGCTGGAAGAACTGGTCAAACAGGTGGTATCGCCCTACTTGGGCTTGTGTGAGGACCAGAGCTTCCCTGGAAGCGCCTGCTTGCTTGGTAAGGCACACTCTTTTTCTGGAAGCTCTTGCACACACTTCTTAGGGTAGACCTGTTGTTAGTGCAAGGTAATGCACAAGACATTCTGAGAAATGTTTTTTTTTGTGAAAGGCTTTTTATTTCCCCTGACAGAGTGATCTGTTATGACCCCACTACTGCACAAACTTGTGAAAAATCCCTCCCCTTCCTGCAGTGGATTTGATTTGAAAGCTGCTCTGGTTCATGTCTGGAGTCCTGACCTCACCCTCCTTTCCTGCCTGTTCCCTGTGCCTGCTTGCTAGCAGGCCACCTAGCTACTGTATCTGCTGAACTTCACCACCAGTAAGACTGCTAGCTGCTCATTTTGAGAGATTATTTATTTATTATTTTAACGCAGTCTTCCTTCTATCTGGGCACTGTTTTTTTTTAAAAAAAAACTATGTTTAAACTGTGAATAAATATTCCAAGGTGAGAGAACTGGCACTGTGCTTCACGAATGGAATGCTTGTAGTAGAAAACTTCTCCATACATGAACCAGGGGAGCAGCTTATGAATGGGTCCAGCAAGAAAAGACTGAGCAGCCTGGAAACGAGTGTAGCGATAACTGACTTTATGACCAAAATTTCAAAAGAAGTGAAGAAAGCTCCAATTCTTCCTCTGTTTTGCCACACTTTATAATATTTAGGCCTCGCTATAATAAAATCACTGAGGACTTCAGATATCTGCAGACACACAACCTGTCTTTTGCTACACCTTGACAGCACAGGGGAAGTTGGTCAGGTAACAGTAGAACTTAGTAGAACTTGGGGTGCCTGTGTCTGTAACAAATTCATGACACGATTACAGGAAGACCTGATCCAGAGGCTAGAGTGAGACCACATCCCTCCCATAAAAGCGGAGCTTGGGTAGATTTGATTCTTTGGCTGCTTGTGGATGACTGCCTGCTGCTGGGTAGTTTGGAATATAGAAGCCTGACTTGTTTCTAGCTGTTCTGGTTTTCTTCCAACTGAAGAAGCCAATAGTATTACAAAGCAAGTCACATGAACTGGTCTTGTAAAGTTTATGTCCCTTAAAATCATTGCATTTGCTTTAATTTTTAGCTGTCATTTAGTTGTATATATTTCCCAGGTAGCCTTTTGCCCTTGCTCCACCCTGTGCTGAGCAGGAGGAGGAGAGGAAGAACTTGTGTTTGCACTACCCAACACTGGCAGCAGAGTAGCACTTCTGCAGATAATCTTGTTATTTTCAAAGGGCTTCCGTGATTTCTCATGCTGAGCTTCCAGTTCTAATCACACTTTTGCTCTTCCTCGTTCACTCTGTCATCTCTGTACTTTCTCAGAACCAGGTTCTTTTTTCCCTGGGCAGTCCGTAGCAATGAATCTCAGTGGCCTCTCTGCCATACAGGGACTCCGTAGTAGCTTTTGTGAAATGCACTGCTGGGCTTTAGACATATTTGCATTCCCAGTGGATGTTGTAGAATCCAAGCCTCCATCTGGACTGGACACCTTAAGATGAAAGAGCATTGAGAAATGTGGCACAAGGAGGCCTCTGCTCCCTGCTGAGCTTCAGTGTGTGTTAAGCTAGATTTAAAGTGGGAGAGGTGTGCTGCAGGAATCCATGTGAAAGCGGACCTGACAGCTCCAAGAGGGGAATTGTAGCAGGCGGTATCCCCACCTACAGCAACAATTTCTGAAGTCAGGATGGAGCATGGGAAGAGAGCTGGACCTAAGAGCTGAAGTTCAAGGAAGGAGGATGAAGCTGGACTGTGCCTGATTAGCATAGGCAGGCTCTTCTCAGCAATCTTTTCCTTAAGGAATACATTTCTAAAATATTTGAAAAGTTATTAAATATGTGAACTAAAATATTGCAACAGTTAAGAAAGCAGTGCCTGGTGTCATTGAGAAATGTGGTACGAGGAATTTGTCCAAGACCTCTAGCAGAGTGGGAAGTCAAGCAGAACGAAAACACCAACTTCTGCATCATTCTTCATTTCAAAATCACCTCTGCCTTACTCCTTCTTCATAGTATTGCCTTTCACCAAATTCCATTTGGCCTAGTTGTCCATGCTGTTGGATCTGGGGGGAAAAATGTCCGTATATAAACCTCCAAAGGAAAGAGTTCCCAGTAACTTGTGTTGCTGTTTTAGTAAGTTGAGAGCTTGAAGATGTAATTGAAAGTATATAATACTGTAATCTGACATCCAGATCTCTAAACAAATTAAAGAAGGCACTACAAAATCTAAATTAGGAAAGTATGGTTATATAGTGCCCCAATAAAATGGTCTTTCTACTTCTTCCTTATTCCATCTCTGTGAAATGAGTAACCTACAGTTTAAATAGCCCTAGCAAATTCCAGAAGACTGGGAGAAGCACTGTGATTTTGCAAACTGATCTTTTCTGTCCTTAGTTAACTTTTTGGCTGTCTTATTCAGTCACCTGGATTTAAAGCATGATATATATTTGAGCAGCACTTTTATCTCAAAAGATCATGGCTGCGAAAAGAGCCCAGTGAAATAACACTGTTTCTAGTGCAGAATGTAGCAGCTTGACTGAAACAGAGAGCTCATAATCAAGGAGGAGAGCAGCTTAAGTTTAATTTCTCCAAAATAAAGTAGGTGAGGATTTTTCCGAGCCCTGGGGATGAGCTTTTGATGGTGGTTGCCTGCCATGGGAATGCTGCCTGGCCACTGGGCTGCCTGCAGGCAGGGGCACTCGCTGCTGACTGGCCAGGGTGAGGGTGCCCAGCGGTGCCTGCCCTGCTGCTCGCCCACGTTTGCAGGTGCTGCTCAGCTCTGCACTGAGCCCAAGTGCGTCTTTACTCGCACTGCAGAATGTCTGGGCTGCAGGAGGTACTTTGGGGTAATGGGACCCAGGACTTCTGTTTTGTTTTTCACATAGGAGGCAGTGCAGTGCTCTTGTTTCCATGCTGATAGAGCTCTGGGGGAAACCGCAGTCTTTTGAATTGCTTTGTTTCCCTCCATACCACAGTTTTTCCAATCTCTCCATCCACATTCAGATTAGATTTCAGAAGTTTACTAATACCAGACTTCGAAGCATTGACACATGCATCAGCTCTGTGCAGTGTGCTTTTGAGTGTATGGACACACATGCACACACTTATACAGTGGGTATATGCCTGTGAGATGATGAATTTAGACTGGCTGGTTGATCTGCAAACTGCCACAACGGTTGATGTCACTGATAACGCTAGCTGACAGTTTTACCACGGCTACTGAAGAGGTAACAGAACAGGCCCCCTTCCCAGCTGAGGTGAAGGCCGGGGAGCCAGGCTGGGCAGGAACCATTTTACATTATTGCTTCCCACATTGCTCCTAGTGGACTTTACTCTCTCAGCTCATCACATTGCCTCTTTCAGTAGCACTGAAAACTTGCACACTTTTTTTCTCAAGGGAATATTTTTATGTATTGAGCACATATCAGGACATGACTACAGATTTACTTTCTGATCTTTCTCTTTCTCCTGTTGTCTTTTGAGGTGGGGATGGGAGGGTGGGAAGGGCTCTTAGTTATCCCTGTGTAAATGAGGCCTATTTTCATTTTAAATGTAGTGTTTAGGAAAAGAGAAGAAGAAAGATTCTGCCCTTGCCTATAGATCTGCAGTAACAGTCTGGAAAATGCTTTTTGCATGGCTTGGTTTAGTTGAATTTGTTCAGATCTATCAACCTATCTAAGATGCTGGTGCACAGCTGAAGCCACTGCAAAATAGCCACAAATTTAGTATTAATTCCTGTGGTGGGGGACTGCTATGAACCACTATGTAAGCCAATGAGTTTGCTTTTTCCTCTCAGCCCAAGACCTACTAAAGCTTCAAGCTGAGCAGTTCCTATTGTAGGACACCTAAATACTTCTAAGGATCTAGGTCATTCAAGTTACAGGTAGATAACTACCCTCACCATTGGTTTCTCTCTTCTGGTGTCTAATACTTGACTTTATTCATGGAAGTCGGAAATGAAGACGCTCTGGTGGAGAAGGCAGAGAAGCAGCTGCTGCTAATTCCTCACATGCTGTTTTGGTCTTGTCTACACTAAAGCAGCCCCATGCTACGGGCTTGGCTGCTTCCTGTGCACCTGCCAGCAGGGCAGCCAGGAGGGCCGGGAGGAGAGGGATGCCTGCGTGCCTCCCTTGTGTCCCTTAGCACTGCAGCCTGCTGGGCACTGAGCTCTAATAGACACCTGAAGAGCGTATTTACTGTTGTCACTGACCTCAAAGTTTATTTTAATGTATTCTTACAAAAAAAAAAAATCTTTTTGAATGAACGTATTGCTGGAAGCTGCAGGGTGAACTGCTTTTATAACTCAGCTGCTTCCAGTGGTAGAGTTTTGGCCACTCAGCCATTTCTCCCTGTAATAATATAGAGTTTGTTTTCTGCCTTTCATACTGATGTAAGCTTCCAAAAAGTGTTTCATAAACTTCAATGCCTGGTACTTCTGCTTCATGTTTTGCTATTCTGTTGCTTGTGCTCTAAAGTCTTGGTGGAAAGATTTTACATGGTCTAAAAGGCTCTTGGATTAATGAATGGAGACCTTGCCCTTTTAGAAACTGAGAGGCAGGCAGAAAGATAGATAAAGAACAGCCTGATGAGCTGCTTCTGTGAGAGATCACAGGAGATGTTGAACCATACATAGCCGTGCTGCACAGCGGCTGCAGGGAGTAGACAAGAAGTAATATAGCCTGATTAAGCATTTAGGGGGAGCAAATTACAGAGAGGCCAGGACACAAACTCAGACTTCTGCTTGTCAGTCATATCAGTGTTGGAACTGCAATGGTGCTTCATGATGCAGTGCTGGGGACTGTGCCTTGGGCTTGAGTTCTACACCAGAATTCCCTCTCCCCTTTTTTTTCCCTCCCCCTCTGAATGCTTTGCTGACAGACCTTGCTTAGACCCTGCGTCCCTCCTGCAGTGGTGCAGTTGCTGTGCAGCCTTGGCAGTGCTCTGCCAGTGCCACGCTCTGCCTCTGCACCTTTCCCCTCCCCTGGCATTCTGGTGCACACTCGGATGTTTGCAGTGTCTTGCCCTAAAGCACCCGTGTTTCAGAAGTAGATGAATTGTGGGGGTTTTGTACATGATCTTTAGAAAGTACAGTGGGATGGTACTAGCCAAACAAACAGCCTTTCTCTAGGCAACTAGAATGGTGGTGCAATGTCAGGAATTTCACAGACACCTGCTAATGGCATCTTTTGAGACAAATTTTCTAGAGAAAGGGGCATCTCTTTATGTTCTCACTGAATGTTTCCTTGAGAGCAGATTTTTCGTAAGTGAAGAGTAAAAAGTAAGAGTTTGCCCCTCCAGAGGGCTTGTTTACCCTTTCTTGCACCAGTTGAGGATTTCAGTGAACAGCCACCTGAGAGTTCCTGCCCTTCTCTCACCCTCCCTTTAAGTAAGAAGACAATCAGGGTGCTAAAGGAAGTCTTGTTTCTGTAACCACCACTTTTCATCTCGCTTCTCTTGTAGATAGCAGCACTGTTGCCTTAAAGCAAGATGGGAGCTTTATCCTTACTGAGGAGGAAACAGAACTGCTTTCAAAACCTCTGGCAGGAAGAACTAAACTGCATTTGAATGTTCCTCAGGGATAATGAGAAGGGGAACCCAGCATGGCTGCAAGTGAATAGTGAATCCTACCTGTGTCCTGCGACCAGCCTAGCAGCTTGGCACAAGGCTTCACCTGTACCTTTCTGATCACTCCTGCCTTCCTTTTTGTCTTCCAGAGAGAAGGTACTCCAGATTGCGTCCTAAGCCTGGTATTCTGAATTATTCCTCTCAAATGGTGACGAGTCGGCAGCCGAGCGAGATGGCTCTGACACCGCTGACAGAGCAGGAGGGTGAGGCTTACCTGGAAAAATGTGGTAGCATTCGGCGCCACACAGTTGCCAATGCACACTCTGATATTCAGCTCCTGGCAATGGCCTCCATGATGCACACAGGAATGGTCATTGAAGAGTCAGACAGTAACGAGAAGTGCCTTCTCCTGCAGGCCAGTTTCAGCCACAGGCAGTGCTCCAGTGAGCCCAGCATTGCTGACGGGCCAGAAGCAGTCATGGCAGCAGGTAGGCAGGACGCTGCAGAGCTGAACTGTACCTCCGTCAGCTAGAAGAAGTCTTGCTGAGGAGACAAGAACTGTGTGCACTAAGCTGGAGAAATTATCCTGTCATGTCTCCTGGGGAAAGAGGAGAATATGATCTTGGCTCACGTCATTGAAATGTTTGGGTGGGGTGTCTTAGGTCTCTTTGGAAATGCTCTGTAGATTTATGTTTCCTGACTTCAGTCATTGTTGATGGACATACCAGGCTGCTTCTAGACAAGCACTGAGGACTACAAAGGTTTCATTGCTGAACATTGCAGTCTGTCTTCTGCAAACTGTCTTCCTGTACTGGCCCAAATCTTTAGGCCTCAGTTTCCCTTCTGTTTCTTTGGTTTGATACAAATTGGCCTCATTGTGCTTTTGTGCATCTTTCCTAAATCTGCACTGCTTGCTTGCTCTGCGCTTCTGTAGTGGAGTGCAGTGTTTAGCAGAGTGCTTTAGCACCTTCTCTCTGCATCTGGCACTAGGATGGCAGTGGCTGCATTTTTGAAGTTGAACTCGGGCATAAACCCTGCATCTTACAGAAAAATCTGTTCCAATACCTTGTGAGAGAAGGAAACCTTTTTCTTCGCCTCCCCTGAGTACAAGTAAAAAGTCCAAATCACAAAAAAAGCTGAATTCAATGGGATATGTGTGGAGGCCCAGATGAGTAGTAAAATAGGTGCAAAGGCAGGAGAGAGTATGGGCAAAATATTGAGCATTTTGGCATTTATCATCGATTTTCCTTCCAAAGTTTAGTTGGGCTGCCTGAAACGATATATCTGAATGGATTCCTTCAAAAGGGAAATTCTTAACAGAGTCTGCACTTCTGCTATGAGGAAGACATAAAAATGCTTGTCAAGACTGGACCATCGTGATTGCAGGGCACAAGCTGACAGAAGGATTTCATCCTTGGGCCTTTCTGTTACCTCCTGGACTTTAGATTTTTGTGAGACCAAAGATAACCAGCTATATGTAGAAAGGTATCTTGTCTTTCCAGCATACCCATGAAGTACTTCTGGCCTTCAGTGGTGTTTGATTCAGTGCAGTATTTCTTTAGAGACAGCGCAAGAGCTATTTGCAGTCTTTGTTTTAGTTTCAAAGATCAAAAGTGGGTCCAGTTCTCGTGAACTGCAGGTGTGCCTATGTCAGGCACCGCAGTCCTCTTTACAGCATTGCTTCGTACTCAAACACTGCTTCTGTGGGAACACAACCAATCTGTTTGAGCAGACCCCTGGGATGCCCTGCTGGTGTCTAGCTAAGCAGATTTGCAAGTGTAATTACAGGCTTAGAAGTGAACTGAATTCCTGCCCTAAATGTCAAATCCCATTAAAAATGTGGCTATGACACCACGGCCACTAGAATCCTGTCCCTGTGGTACTGACTATAAATAAATCTATCTTGACAGGGAAAACAGAAGACTAGATGAGCTCTACAGGAGCTCAGGAGCCTTTTTTTTTTTTTTTTTTTTTAAACACATGCTATTGCTATGCCATTAACTACAGGACCTGTCCCATTCTGTTTTTGGCATTAAGCATCATGTGCTCCAGTGCCTGCAATGGAAGCACAGCTCAGACCTGTCAGGATCTAGGATCTGGCTCTGGCCCTGGCCACATGTACAGCAAAAAGAAGGCAGATCAGCATCTTCTGAGGCTCACATTTGTCAAAAGGGGTGTTCGGAAAGTTGTACCTTAACGCAAACTACTTTTGAGTAATCTTTCCTTTAGATGAACTCTAGACTGCATTGCCTTCCTATTTACAGAGTGGACTGATGAGGCCAACCCAGGATGGCCTTGGGCTGGACTAGGGCTGCATGGCCTCTGCAGGGAGAGCAGGGCTCGGGAGCGGGCACTAGCGCTGCCTCTGCGTGCCGCCTCCAGCGCTGGGCGCCCGGGGCCGTCCTGCTGCAAGGCAGTTCTGTTGGCCACTGGCAGGGATTTATTTATTGCCTTGTCTTTACCACAGTCTGGCATGTGGGGAAGTGACCGTTCTGCAGGATTTCAATTCATTCTTACAGATGCTTTTCTTCTGTTTTTCCTTTACCCCATTTCTCTTTTGCAATTATTCAAGCCACTTGGATTAATGAGTACATTCATTTTTTATGATGAGAATGATTTATTTATTTCCTGACACGCTCTTGGATCATCATCTCTGGGACTAATAGGAAGCTAGTCCTGGTTTTAACTTGAATTTCTTTCGTTTTACATGTATGTATAATTTGTTTTGATTTTGTATTGGTTACTTTGCAAAAATTTGCACCAAGCCACTCTGAATCATGCACTTCCCTTTGGTTTTGAGGGAGAATTAAAGCTGGTGGCTTTCCTTTGTGAACTGAAGTAAACAAAACTTGCTCTGTAAACAACATTGAGGGTCTGCTAATAAGCATCACTTTTACAAGCATTTAGGATGCACAAGGCTCTGGGAGCACATAACATTTCCAAGCTACACAGGTAAAACTGGAAGTGCCTGGGAAGCTGTGCCCTGCAGCGCGAGGCTGGCGCAGAGGAGCGGCGCTCCAGCGGCACGCAGAGGAAGGACCATGGGTAGTGCTGCAGCACCAGCACTCGCTGCAGGATCATCTCTGCTGCCTTAGGGTAGGTCCCTAAAAGCAACTCTGCCCTCAGGTGAAAGCTGTGATATGAGAAAAACTGCATTTTCCTTGCCAGATTTTGCTGTGAGACTGGTGTCATACTTCCTCTCAGCTCCCGCCTCACCCAGCTGTGCCAGGGGCACAGGGCAGGTGTGTGCTGCTCCCGGTAGCCTGCTGCTGGAGAAAGCCTCCTGGTAAGATGTCAGTACGGGGAGAGAGGATTTCTCTCACCAGCTCTACAAGTCTGCATGTTAGCTTTTAATTGGATGATTATCTAGATTATGTCACTTCCCATCTTATCAAATCTCTCCTCCTTCTGCCAGTTTTAGTGCTGTCTTCTCTTTTTTTTAAATAAGTAATTTATTCTCTGCATCCTTACAATTCTGCTCGTAAACCTACTGAGAGGTCTCAGCAGACTTGGGCAAGCAGGGTGGTTTTATTGCTAACAAGCTGAGCTGCTTCAGTCCCCTCCTAGGAGAGCAGCCACCTAGTTTATTTCTAACTTTTGTTTGTGAAGAAAGCCACTAAATCTTGTTGCGATGAAGGTGCTGGTGGTGCTGCCAGCATGGGAACTGCAGCAGCTTTGGAATGACTCATGTAGCATGTTGCCCTTTCTTGTTAGCTCCTAGTGGCAGTGGGTTACCTGGAGAGGAATATTTTTCTGGATGCTTACAAGTCTGAAGACTGAAAACTGACTTTTTGAGACTATGTGTATGTTAATAGAGATTATTCCTCCGTAAACATCTGTTATAAACTAATCGTTGCATTTATGTAACATTTATATGAACTATTTAAAAAAAAAAAAAAAAGTTCTGATGTAAACCCAAGGTAGCCCGTATGCCGTGGGGCACTGTCTGCTTAATGCAGCGTGGGGAAGAGTAACCTGCACACTGGCTGGCTGTCCCGCTTTGCTGCGTGCTCTGGGTGGTGCAGGCAGCTTATGGGCCCTCAGCCTGAGCAGGAATTGGCAGGGCAGCTGCCACAGGTGCTGCCAGAGGCAGCAGGGGCCATGGAGCTGCCACGCAGCCCAGAAGCTGCCTCCTAACTGCACTGCCTGCCCCCTCCTGACAACACGTAGCTCTTTCCTCGTGCCAGTCACCAGGGTCGTGGGCCAGGGACACATCTCATTACCTGCTGTCACGGTACTAGGGCAGTTCTAGCAAGAGAAGGGAGATTTGTGTTGTAACTTGGTGAAAGTTGGTGGCGCTGATTTGCACTGCACTGGCCAGAGCCAGGAGTCTGTCCTATGCTAAGAGCAAAATATAGTGCCCGTCCACAGCCGTTGCTGCGCCCAAAGCTGGCCTGCAGAAAGAGGGTGTTTGTGAGTCTCTCTCACACTCAGGAAAAGTTGAAGATGGGCAACTTTTAGGTATTGATGCAATGTAAGTGAAAGCAAGCTTCTCTCCTCGTTCACAACTGTGAAACTTGGGGGCAGATGGAGATCTGGCTGGGGAAATTGCAAGCAGCAGTAACCTTTCCTTCCTACTTTCTTCCTGCCCCCACATTTTCACATCCTCTCACTTTGCAAACTGAAGATTGGAGCCTGGATTCCCCCTCCTCACTTTGGGCTGGACCTGCCACTGCCCCACCCGGGAGCCTTCCCTTTGTCCTTCTCACTTCCATTTCCAACCTTGTCAATTCTTTCCCAATAGGGAGGGTATTTTGTACAAAAATAAATTATGATGGCTGCATAGGAGCTGCACCAACACCTTCAGCAAAGCAAACTACAGAGCAAATGAATCCTGTTCTTTACTCTCTTGTAGGTTCTGTAATCACTAGAAGCGCCCAAGTGCTGAGTGGAAGCAGGAAGCAGTCAGTAAGTCAGAAGGCCCCCTGCTCTGGGCAGCCCCTCATGGTTCCTGCTGCCCTCTACTGTAGGCCCTGGCCTGTCACGCGGCTCCCTCCCAGCCGCAGCCGGGCTGTGCAGGACGGGCACAGAGCGGGCATGGACGTGCCCCTCCTCGCTGCGCCGCTCAGGCCGCTCCTGTGCTCTTTCCAGCAGGCCCATGAGCTTCTGTGTTGTTAGTGGCCAAGCCTCAAAGAGGGGTGGAGAAAGGTAGGAAAGACTACCCTCCTCCTAGACCCTGTGCTAGTCTGCCCTTTGTGGTAAAGTGCCCACTCAGGAAGGAAACATGCCATTTAGTGAGCTGTGAGTCAGGTGTCAGGGCTCACTGCAGAGGTGGGAGCTCAGACTGTCTGCTCTATCCTGCTGCCCCCAGCGAGGCACTGCTCCGGGGAGAGTTGGAGGCTGCCCGAGCAGGCAACGGAGAGGGCACGTGTCCGTGTCCTGCTTCAGGCAGCCACTGCAGCTGGGCTGGGACATGGGCCAGCCCTGGCTAGCTGCGTGATGCAGTGCGCTCCTCTGCGCCCCTGTGCTGCCCTGTGAAACAGCTCAGCCACGGACTGCCAGAAAAACTACCCAGTGTTTAGAGCTACGCACCCTCCTGCCAAGTGGGAGAGCTGAGCTGGCTCACGAAGGGGCCGCAGGTCTTGGCACGAGCATCGGGAACCTCGGCCGCCCGCCCACCCTTTGGAGCCACGCGGTGGGTCCGTGCAGCTCCAAAACCGCCCTGGGAGCTGGGTCCTGGCCGGGCCCGTGGCAGTCGCAGCGGGGAGGCAGGGTGGCCTCGCACCCGCAGGGCCCGGCGCGGACAGTGCGGTCAGCGCGCGCCCCGCTCGCGGTCTGGCTGCGCAGGCGGCTGCCGCGTCCTGCACGGAGGGAGTGGCCTGGCGGCAGAGCTCAGGAAACCCGTGACAGAAAAGTGAGAAAACAAGCACAGGATGTGTCAGGAAAGTCCTTGACCCTTTGTGTGTTGTCCAAATTTCCCATCTTCTGTGCACTGTATGTCCCACAAGTCACAAGCTAATGATATTGCTGCGGAGCACAGGCAGCTGTTGTGGTATTCAGGGAGTTTCCCAGAGGGAAGTGTCCCTGCTGCAGAGCGCTGGAAATTTGGCACATAAAGTCAGGCTGCTGCTTTCCCAACAGCACTCAGGCTCCCTGGGAAGGCTGCGCATTTTGCTCCTGGAGTGGGCAGAGTGTGGGTAGTATTTGGTCTTTCCCTGAGCAAGGAGGAGATGACTCGTCATCTTACTCATTTTTCAAACTGGCATAGATCTGGCAGCACAGCAGCAGCTTAAATGAGATTTTGTTACTTATCCTGCCATTGAGAGAGCACTTGCTGCCCCCTTGCTATCACAGCAGCTTGTGGCAGGGGCACCGAGCACTTAACTAAACCAACAAAAGCTTCAGAACGTAAACGCAAGCCTTTAAAGGGGCTTAGCAGCTGGAGCAGTGAAAGAGCAGCCTGGTCTGCCTGATGCAGCACTCAAACTGTGTATGGCAACTACTGGTTTGCACCTGGGAACTGGCTGCCTTTCACGCATGTGCAAGTGCACCTGAAGACACAGGGAGCTCAAGCACCTGTATGTGTTTTACTCCATCATTATTTCCACCTGGGAGAGTAAGTGTGTCTAATTGCCGTGTCAGGCTACGTGCCTTTATGCAAGTTAAATCCTTCCAGGAGCTGGGTTGTGCCAGAGGCACCTTGCCAGACCTAGTGGAAGCTGCTGCAGCACAGAGGCAAGTGCAGGTCAGGGTGTGTTAGATTTCCTTCCTATAGAAAGAAATAGTGATTCCAGTGAAGAAACAGTGAGCTGGAAGTTCTCCCTACTGGTTCACAGTTGCTAGCTGTACAAGCCAGGATGCCTCTAGGCCACTAAGGGAGTGAGTGTGCACAGGGGATGCACCTACCCACAAATCAGCATCCAAAGTAGCTGTTCACAGCCTGTGGCTTTGTAGAGATGTGAAGTGACCCTGAAAGCAGGTAAGTGTATTTTTTTTTTTTGTGCTGCACGGGGCACAACATATTGCTTTTACTTCAGAAAACTGGTTCTTAGTGGGGAAGGAGGGTCAAGGCCCAGCGCCATGGGCACAGCCCCTTGCACGGCTTGCGGTGAAAGGCGGCGTGCAGGCAGACAGCGCTGCTTTCTGGGTAGAGCTGCTGTGCCCCTGCTCAGTATGTCCAGGCAGCTCTCCTCAGAGAGCTAGGTAGCGTCTGTCTGCAGAAGCTCATATAGCTGGGTTTAACTAAATAGTGCAGCACTCTAGATGTAGCAAGTGGGTAATATTGATCATAGGCTCGTATTGAGCCCTACGTTATTGCCTTCCCAAGGGCTGACAAGCAAGAGTTCCCCTAGATATAATGGTGCACAGTGCACTGTGAATGGGGAGCCGTGAACCTGGGCAGTCTCTGGGTGTGTGCTACAGCCACGAGAAGTCATCCTACCCCAGGACCGAATGTGACCGGCTGGCCCTGCAGCGAGCCGCTCATAGGCTTCTCTAGCATCTGAGCAGGCTGCAGCCTGGCTGGAAGGGCAGCTTTTGGTTGCAGTAATTGCCTGTGCCAGCAGGTCCAGCAGGATGCTGCCATTGTATCTTACTTTTCCTTCAGACTCAAATAATAGCTACAATACCCTGCAGGTCTATTAGAAAGTGTGGATGGAGGATGTCAATTATTGAGATCACTGGACAGCAGAGGGCTCTCTTATGAGAAAATTCTCCATTGCCCCTTTTAGGAACACGGCGTACAGCTGAATCTTAGGACTTGGAAGGGAAGTAAGGAACCGCTACGGTTAAATGCGCTGTAAACCATCAATTTTCATATTTGAAGGTCAGTCAATAATAGATCATGCAACAGTCATGGGCATTGCTAAAGGCTGAAGGTCACACAAGACGAGGAAAGGTTTGTCCTTTGCAAGCAGAAGTGCTTGTTTGGATACATTCACTGCTATGCCACTTGCCATCCTGCAGTGCCAAGCCATCCATCTGCAGGACTTGGGTCTAGCCCTCAGCAGATCTGCAAGGTAACTGTTGGCAGAGAACTTTAAGGTGTCTTAAAACTAGGTATTGTAAGACCAGGTGTAAATAGTTCTGCAAAGAGACAGACATTCGGTAAGAATTTTAGTGCTAGAAACCATTAAGCCCACGAAAGGAGGGCATGCTGCTTGTAATGTGCAGTTCCCAGGGAGTGTCTAATAGATCACAGAAAGCGTTTTGCTGGTGACCCTGAGGAGCCTGCCTTACCCTTTTAGAAGCTAGCACAGCCTTCTGGAAATACGATGTCACTTTGCATTTTAGGAGTTCAGTTTAATGTCTTGATAAGAATCACTGACTGAGATGGATGTAAAGATGTTGTGCATTGAAGAAGTAACAAAGACAGCAAGTGTGTGAGTGGATGAGGTATTTTACCCCATACATGTCTGTGTGGACATACAACAAGGTGATGTGGTACATTTTTAGAGCTGTATCATAAGCGACAGCACTGTTACAAGAATGCTTAATGTATTATCAGTTACACTAGTTTTATTTTCTCCCGGCAATGAATAAAGCTAACAGTACCTGTTCGGAAACTGCATCTTAACTTTGACAGTAGGCAAACACTGTATGATAGACAATCTCCTGCAGTGTAAACCAGCCAACTCTCAAACCCACTTGAATGCAGAATTACAGGACCTTGGTTAATCTTTCTAAACAGTTCATGATATGAACAAAGATACAACACACAATGCATAGTTTAATAAGTTTATTTTTCAAAATCCTGTCAGAAAGAGAGCTGTACCTCAATTACAAAATATATTAAACTATATTAAACAATCTATTGATACTTCCCCGAGAACAAGAGCACTTCCATTCTGTTCAAATGCAATCAACATAAACCGTTAACAGTGATCTCAGAATAATCTTCAGTATCAGCCATCATTATATTTGACCATAAAAGCCATTCTAATTTTATTTCATTAGCAAGTTTTACCCCTTGATAGCAAACATGACTAGGCATCTCATGAGACCACCTAAAAAACAAGTCTATAAATTTTATGCATCTGAGCTCCAACATATCAATATTTTAAGTAAAATAGTTTGCCCTGCCCTGCAGGGAGAGACATTTATAGGCAAAATGAAAACACATTTACAATATATTAGACTTGGAAAATTTGTGCCATAGCAGCTTTGCAAATACATATACTAAGAGTGTCTGACTTTATGTAAGTTCAAGGCAATAGAAATTTGAAAGATAAAAGATGACAAGTCACCTTCTGAAACCCCTTGAGATCCAGTAACGCAGCAAAGCATCAACAGTTACAGAGCCAAAGCACGCCATTGTCCAGAGCCAAACAAGACACTGGTTCAATCCTCATACTGATGGAAACTTATTCAGGCCCCCCCCCAAATCCACTCTGCATTTGCTTTAGAGACAGTTCTCAAGGGTGCATACCCTTCTGCTTCCATTCAAGTATTTCTTGTTATTATACCACAATCCACCAGATGATTTCTGATTTCTCTAAAAAGCAATGAGGTTTGAAGAAGGTGGGGGGGGAGCTATTTTGGTGAAAGGATCTGTTCACACAGAAACAGAGCCTTTCAGTTCCAGCCCTAACACTGGAAGCCAGGAGGACTACATGTGAAGTGGCCAACAGCGAGACTCGCAAGTTCATTCGTCAGGTGGAAATGTTATTTTCAGAGTGCCCTGGAACCGCAGTTAAAACAGAGTAGTCTGAAAGGTGGGGGGAGAAAGCGAAAAGTCTAACAACAGAATGAATAAATATTTACAATTTATCCAAACAGAACCATTTTAACTGATAATTCACAAATCATTTTTGTATAAAACTCACATTAGAGTAATTTGGCATCATTCAGAGTTTTTCCTGGTAATATTAAGATACAAACCCAGTAATATAGCAGCAGTGACTAAAGCATTCATGTTACTGTGGTCAATACAGTTATTACACGTGCAGTAGCTTTCTCTGTGCTATTGGGTTGTGCGCTGCTGTACAATACGAAGCTGAATCACCTAAACCCCCCAAAGCAGCCACCAAACTGAGCCTCCTCCAAGCAAGGGTCCAGCAGAACAACCGAGCGCCCCAATCACAAATGCAGCTTCTTGTACTTGAAGGTTCACGAGCAAAACTTTTCAAGAGGAAAGTATTGGCACTTAGTGGAGCTTGGTTATAAACTCCTAGGGGACAGACGAAGAGCATTTTTGTGAGTATCTCTGAGGCTGAGAAAGAGCTGAGTCAGGTAGAAGCTCAAGCTACAAAACTTCTTCCTTCCTTTCTCCTGAGAAAACAAAGCAAAACCAGAGAACTACCATCCTGAAACAAAAGATTGGAGAACTAAGGTGGAGCGTCAAGAACTGCCTTCTGTGTTTACTAGACCTGGGCACAGTCATATACATTAGAAGCCCTTGGTTAAGAACGGATTTAAATCCTAAGAATGCCATAACCAGAGACACTCTCAAACGACTGAGCTGATAGGTTGAGGCTAGTCCAAGTCGCAAACTACTTAAGACATTTTAAAAGACATGTGCCTTTAAAGCATCATTGTATTTTGAGTAAATACAGCCTTCACCTGTCCTCCAAAGGCACAGAATTAGTCTAAATAAAGCCGGCTAAACACACCAGTGAGACTGCCTGCATTTACTATTAGCAAAGAAGCTCAGCTTTCAGCAGCTGCAATACTCCACTGAATATAATACCTTCAATTAATAGCCTCCATCTGCAAAATAAACTTTATTCAGCAGGATATGATGAAAAAAGTATTCTGCATCCTAGAATTTTTGATCTCATGCAGGTGAGCACAGAACTCCCGACATCAATACACCATAGGGCTCCTCAGTGGTCTGTGTACATAGGCAGTATGCACTTCCTGACTGACGATGCTCTCTGGATTGCTTACGTGTGGCTAACTAGCAGTATCTTTTCCGCTGCCAAGTCCTAAGTCTTTCACTAGCTGATTGACTAGTTTGGAGAAATGATGTAGAACATTTGTGTAGAACACATGGCTGCGGTCTCCTGCCCTGCATGTGTGCTTAGGTTCTGGTGTGAACCATTCTTCCCTCCCTCTCCCCCCTTTTAAAAGCAGAATTCAGAACTTTCAGCCAGCACCACAATAATTTGGAAACTTATGTTAGCACCAGGGAACTCAAAACTACTGAGCTTTGACTGGTCAAAGGAAATTTATATAGCATGTAAATATGCAATATAGAAAACAGTAGCATAGGCAATCTTAGGAAGCTCTTAAGTCTTTAAACAGCAAATCTAGTGCTTGGTAACCACACCAGTATGGACACCAGATCTTTCTTCTGCAGAGCAAGGAGGGTTGCCCTCCTTCCCTCATGCTGACCAGAAGCCTTTGCTTCTCCTCCGGAATGTGGAGGGTGGCCAGCTCCTGTTATCGAGTGGCACAGAGATACCCTGGCTCGCAGCTGGCCACTAAGAAAGGAGACCTCTGTGCAGCCCCAGACACCACGGGATCACCTGAAGAAGCGCAATATTAGGTCACAACTTAAACCTTGGTGAAGATTCAGGACTGACCAAGGACATAAAAAAAGCGGGATTATCTTATCCAGGGAGTACATGGCGTTGCTTTGGTGGTGCAGCCACTCATAACCTCAATAACATCCCGCCACAGGGAGGAGGTCCTACCAGTAGAGCAGCGTCCTGTTCTAAGGCTCGGCGGCCGCTCTAGCCCCGCTGCCTGGCACAGCTGGCCTGCAGCACGTGAAGACGGCTCGAAGGGCAGCCTCCCGCCCGCCGTCACCACGGGTCCGCCACAAACGCCAGCGGCAGCTCTACAGCAACATGCAGCTCCCTGCGGCTGCCTCAGCAGGAGGGCCGGGTCGCAGCACGTCGGCAAAGCCTTCCCCTGAGCGCAGCTTTCACGGGACGCACGGCCGAGTCTGAACTCCTGAGGAGTCAGTATGCAAACCAGCTCAACCCCACGGCAAATTTTCCCTGAGATTAGTAAAACAACCCCCCCAAATCCTCAGCATTATTAATTTAAATATTTCCCTGCTACAGGATAGGAACATCTACTGCAAGGCACTGAGGCACAAAGGTTTACAGATCTTTTCTGATGTGACTGCAAGCAGAGCTGTCCAGGTACTTACTTAGGATTAACCTTTGTGTATTGACAGCACTTCATTTTGTTAGCTTGCCACCCATGTAGGTGTGAACATTATGGAAAATGGTAAGTAATCTTTAAACATCTGACTTCAGATTTAAACAGGAATTTGTACAGGAGACATCAGGTTCTGTTCAGGTGAAGATCAACCACATCAGCCTGCAGAAATGACAGCAATTCACACACTGAGTCTAAAGATCTTGGCACACTGAGTCTCCAGAAACGAGGAAGGCCGCTCGTAATCGGTGCCGGAACGTGCCGAGCGGCTCCCTGCCTTTGCGGAAGGCTCTAAGGTTAGACAGCCCCATCGGCACTGCGAGCTTGAAACCCCTCTCTGCGGAGACTGTTCAAGTCCAGCCGCGTTAGGACCTCGCAGCGCACCAGGAGGGTGTCATCCTTTACAAAGGTCCTCTGCTTCAGGGTTTGCAGGTGCATGAAAGTCACGTAACCAAAACCTTTTGGATTGCGGTGAATCGTAGGTCTCTGGAAGGCCAGCAGCTCCGGCTTGGCTTCCATCACTTCTTCGTGATTCTGCCTGTCGGGTCCTTCTGACTGATCCAAAATAGAAAGTCGTATCGTGCCTTGGAAAGGCCAAGGTAGGTGGCTGTCATACTCTCCTTGCATCGTGTGCACAAACAGAGATATGAAGTTAGCACAGCGCTGAGCGCTCGGTAACTGGATGTGGAGGCGCAAGCACAGCTTGTAGCCAGGCTTCCCGGTATAGAAGCCAGGACTGTGCATCACAACAGGTCGCTCTTCTTCCTGGGCTTTCTGAAGTCCACTGAAGTTCTCAATCTTCCAGATATAGATGCCGTTGCACTGCTGCGCCTCCATTTCGGTGATCTTCCCCTCCAGGGTTCGGATAGTGCGTTTGAGTTCTGCCACGTGACCGTTCTGAGTCTCCATCTTAGCGATGAGCTCTCTGATTTGGTGATCCTGCCTCACCAGGCGCCCTTCCAGCTGCTGAATAGTTTCCTTGAAGGTTTCCACGTCTGGATTGCAATCGTACGAGGCGTGCGGAACATGGGAGAAGAGGGTCGGCTCAAAGGGCAGGCCATTGATGAAGGGGACAGGATTCGTAGCCGTAACGCTCATAGTTTGAAAGCTCTGAGCCATCATTCTCATGTGAACCTGAGTGAACTCCTGCATGTGTCGTGCCTGTTCATTCCTCTGCATCTGGGATTTAACATGAGCCACAGCATTAGGAGCATCAAGAATTGATCTATGATCACAAGTTTGAGTTGGCCGTGAGGAAAATTAACCTGCTATTTGCTTCTCGCTTCCCTTTTGGCAGAGCAAAGAGGATCAATGGCAATTAAGGACAGCAGTATGACAGAGAAGCATATTACCACGGCAAGAAACCAACTCACCAAAGGAAACAAATAGTGAAATGGAAGAGGTACATGTTACAATAGGCAACTATTTCTCAGTACGGAGGAACAGCAGAGGAAAAAAGTATTAGGAATTCCCCATGCTAAACAAATACGTGCTATCTTTCAGTGCTCTGACCCACTTGGCATCTTCGATGAGCTGCTACAGCGACTTCTGGATCCCAAGCGCAGTAAGAGGTAAGGGAGCTCCAAAGATAACCCTCCCACAGCCTTTCCCCAACGACTGCCAGGAGAAACACGCTAAGTCAGTGGGCTCTGCACTCTCATTCAGAGAACACTCAGGTTTCATTCACTGCCCACTGAGGCTCTCTGATCACAATGAGAAACAATAAAAACTTCTGGAAAGGGAGTGAAAGCGCAGAACAAACACCAAGACAACCCACTAAAGACATAAAATTAATTGGCCACAGAGACAGATGTTAAATTTGTGTGGCACTTTCAGGCAGGCCTGTAGTAAGTCAAGAGTAACTATCCATAAAACAGAAAAATAAAAAAAGGCTTTCTTTTCTTTTGTGAGCTGACATTTCTTTATTTCTGCATTAAAAGTATTTCTCTAATAATCCAAAAAAACTTAAAAGACAAAAAGTCTACCTTGATCTAATTGTAACCTCACAACTCTTACCAGCATCCGAAACTTCTCTACAATCTCTGAACAGCAGAAATACATGAAAAAAAAAGGTGGGTAAAATACAAAATATGGGCCTAAATGTGTGAAAGAGTCACTAACCTTCTCTGGGCACCCAAAGGCACTGTAGAAGCAGGGCACGGGTGCCGTCGGGCAGTCGTTGGCATAGTGGTTGGGCATCTGCAAGAGAACAAAAGGGGTGTCACCAGGCGAATGGAGGGCACGCACTGCGCCCAGCAGCCCACAGCACGGGGCAATGAAGCGCGCGCGCCTCAGGTGAAAAACAAGCACCCTTCTCCTTCCGAGCGCGCGCGCCGCCTTACAGAAGTGCGAGTGCCGCGGGCGCGCCCCCTTAAGACGCGGGCGCGCTGCGCGCGCCCCTCTCCTTGCGAGCACGCGCGCCGCCTTAAGACGCGCGCGCGCTGCGCGCGCCCCTCTCCTTGCGAGCGCGCGCGCCCCCTTAAGACGCGGGCGCGCTGCGCGCGCCACTCTCCTTGCGAGCGCGCGCGCCCCCTTAAGACGCGGGCGCGCTGCGCGCGCCACTCTCCTTGCGAGCGTGCGCGCCGCCTTAAGACGCGCGCGCGCTGCGCGCGCCCCTCTCCTTGCGAGCGCGCGCGCCGCCTTAAGACGCGGGCGCACTGCGCGCGCCCCTCTCCTTGCGAGCGCGCGCGCCGCCTTAAGACGCGCGCGCGCTGCGCGCGCCACTCTCCTTGCGAGTGCGCGCGCCACCTTAAGACGCGCGCGCGCTGCGCGCACCCCTCTCCTTGCGAGCGCGCGCGCCGCCTTAAGACGCGGTGCGCCCCTCTCCTTCAGAGCATGCATGCCCCTCTCCTTCCTAAGAAGCTGGTACTCTGCACACCCCTCTCCTTTCTATGGGGCACCCCTCTCCTTCGGAGCGCGCACGCCCCTCTCCTTCCTAAGAAGCTGGTACTGTGCACGCCCCTCTCCTTCCTATGGGGTGCCCCTCACCTTCCGAGAGTGCACTCCCTTAATAAGCGCTGCTACTGCGGGTGCCCCTCTCCTTCCCAGCACACACAACCCCTGCCTCGTGTGCAATCGTCCCCTTAAAAAGCACAAGCTGCGTGCCCCTGTCTCCTTCCTATGGGCATGCATGTTTTTTAGGAAGCAGGCGCCCTTTGCTGCTCCCTCCTTCCTAGCCCTCCCACACGCCTTTAAGAATCCCGCCCTGAGCAGGCCCCTCTCCCTCCCAGGTCAGGTGTCCTGCTCCTTCCTAGTGTGTGTGCAGGTAGGGGTTGCACACGTTCTGCCTGTCCCACTCCTATATCGCCATCCTGCAAGGAGAGGCACGCGCAGCGGTGGCTGCCCTGGCATGCTCGCTCACATGGCGCACTGCACGCGCTCCCACCTATCTACAGCCCAGGTGCAGTTTCGCCCTGTGTGCTCCTCTGCGCCCTCCCGTACATTACGCACGTGCAGTTTCCTGCCAGCGAGGGGAGCGCGTCGAGCGCGTGCCCTCTCTGCCCTGTGTAGCGTGCCTGCCCCTGCTACCAGGGGTTGCCCCTGCCCAGCACTTGCTCGCGCCGCACCCAGGCCCTCTCTTACCTGCTCCCTGATGAGCACTGTATTGCAGTATTCACAGAAAACATTGGCCAGTGGACACGTTTGGTCATGCAGCTTCATGATGGCAGAGAGGCAAAAAAACACAAGGAAACGCAGAGTTACCCTTGTTGGCAAAGGTGATCCCCCTATCATTGCCAGCCCAATGCGTGCGCCATTTCCCCTGTTGCATAACTGCTTCACATTGTTGTGTTTGCTGTGCTTTCCAGCAGCCAAAGCCTTGCCTCGGTACCTCCTTATCCTCGTAAGCGAGGGACGTGGCGCAGTTCGGACAGCAGACCTGACGCCTCGGACACTCCTGTGTCATGTGCTCTTTGACGTGGTTCTTCTGGAAGGAGCCTTGGCACTGCGGGCACTCCATGGTGGCGAAGTCGCACTGCAGCTGGTGCTCCTGAGCAGGGCAGAGGAGGGTTTGACGCTACCGAGGGCTGCAGCCTCCCGACTGTGCAGGCACCCCAGAACAGCTGGGCTGGGCCTGCCAGCGCCTGCATCCCTGCGGGGACTTGGCTGGGACAGCCGCTCACAGGCACCCTGCTAAGGTGGCACCTTCCCCACGCCAAGCGCTCGCAGGGCCCTCCTAGCACACTGAGCTGCTCCCCTAGCCCTACAGCAGCGTATTCTTTTTTTTTTCAAAACCATCAACTATTTCCATACCATCTCCCTGACTGCTGTGACTATGCTGACTTCAGGCAACTTGCTTGCTGATGAAGTCCACAGAAAAGCTAACAGGTATTATTCTGAAGAGCAAGCGGGGAGATTAATATCATTTTTTGTGCGCTATGTTGTTCACTTAGCAATGACCTAACTACAGTTTCACTAAAGAAGAACACTTTGGCTTGAATGAACAATATGCTGAATGTGCATAAACAGCTACCAGGGACGACCACCTATACCAAGTAAATTTGAATTTTTTCTTTCCTGAAGTTCCATATTTTCAAAAACTCATTCTCACCTCTAAATGCCTCAATTCCATCTTCATACAGCAGCCCTTGTTGGGACACTTCACCATTAATGAAAGGATTTCTCGTTTAGCAAAATTGTCAGGAAAAAGCTGATTCTCAAGCAGAATTTCATTGTCTACTGGACATTTGTGACCAGCGTCCCTACAAAACAGAAAAGAGAAAAATAGACACAAGGGAAAAGAGATTCCCATTTTCCTGTACTGTAGAAAGTAAATCAGAGAAACTGCCAAGACACAAGTTCCACTTGGGGTGGCACTATAGCAACTGCAGCATTTTTCCAGTGCAGTAGTTTCTAGCTAGGCAAATGTCCTGCTGGATGCTCTGCCAGTAAACCAGAGGAGGATATAGACAGGCTGAGGGTCCCACTTGTGTAAACGTTTCACACAGCTCTAACATCAACTGTAAACTGTCAGTTATACATCCTTGGACCTTTCCTCCCTTCTGGTGCACTTCAAAAAATGTGCTGCTTTCTTGCAAAGGCCAAGCTGCTCCTGAGTTGGTCCCCACAGGCACCTCTTTCTGCATCACATCAACGTTCCAACTAACGGCACTGCCTACGGGAGCAGCTGCAGTACCTCCTGCCATCCCCGCAGCGAGCGGCTGCAGGGGTAAATGCAGCAGTGAACAAGGCTGGGGCCGGGGGGACGCACGGGCGCACGCAGCTCGCCCGGGCCATCGCCGTGTGCGGCTCCTTGTCGCACCTGGCCGCCTGCCAGTGAACTCAGGATCGCCAAGAACACGGGCAACGATGGCCTCCCGCGCCTGCAATCTTCCTTAAAAAAAAAAGACACCTCACATTAGCTAATTTCTGCGAGCAATGAATCAACACAACCAAATAATACAGTTAAGGTGCACAAGGGCTCAAAGTCTGAGCTGCACTACTAATGGAAAATAGCAATAATATGGAAAAATACATGGAGTGGAAAAATATATGGGGTGGAAAATAAGTTCAAGAGCATTTCTGGCAAATAGATCAAATGCAAGGTCGTTGCTTCTGCTTGCAAGGGTGAAGAGAAGGCAGAAGCTGGTGGGCTGCAGAGGACAGGAGGGAATTTGTGATCTCTGTGGGATAAGGAAAGAGCTAGTCAGCAACTACTTTGTCAGCAACACAGCAAGAGGAAGTAGGGAAAGCATAAGACGTCTCCAAAGAGACAAGGAGCTTCCTTCTCAGGCTTCTGCGCTCAAGGGCTAGTCCACCAGAAGCCCCGGAGCTGCTCCCACAGACACGGAACAAAGCAGCGGCTCCTCTCCACTCCGCAGCGGCCGCTCAGCTGCCGCCACTCCAGCACCTGCCCCCAAGGCACAGCAAACTACATGCAACCAGACCCACAGCATTCTGCAGCTAACAAGATTCGAGCTTAAAAAGCTCCTTTGGTAACTGACAGCTTTTCAAAGAGGGGGAAGGAAAAAAAAAAAAAAAAACCCACCCCAAAAGGCAGCCCCCTTCCTAACCCCTAGCCACAGGCACAGCAGCTTCCCCTGCTTGGCTTGGGCAACTGGACAATCACGGCCATCAAGGCCATGTTCCCAGGCTACACCAGAGCACTCAGCAATTCCTTGTCCACCTGTTGACAGCTACATTCCTCTGTCCTAGTGGTGAGGTGGGGAACAAAACCAGACAATTTTTGTCTTGAGCAAAAAAAAGGTTGTGAGAATCTCTTAATAAACAAATAATATTTAATGAAAAAAGTCATTCTCTGTTCTCATTTTATTTCGGCACAAGCTTCTCCATGACATCAATTAATACTGTACTATGTAAAGACACTACATCTCCCAAATCAACTGTCCTGTCCAATTAAGCATCCAGCCGAGCCCTTGCACTTAGAGGGGTCTGATGCTTGAAGTACTCTGCTCTTCTCTCACATGCATCTCTCAAACTGATTTCAGGTGAGACTGAGGCAATATATTGGCTATTAAACATCTGAGACATCTATCTACAGTCTCCAAGATGAAGAATCTTTTTCTTCACCTGGTTCAGCATTCACTGAAATCCTTAATAATATCCATAGAGAGAAGTGAAGTAAAAAGAGGAAAGGGTGTAACCCAAGCAGGAGCTTCTGGTTACTAGCACTGATTATGGACCTGCAGGTACTCCACTCATTGAAAAGGGAAGGGAAACCATTTCCCATGCCTGCAGTTTAAGAAGGAAGTTTTTCGACCTGCTACAAGATACATTACCTTCTGCACACAAACTTCCTGGGGCTCCTTGCTAGGTACTGTGGTAAATTCTGACTCACCAGCGTAACTTTGCAGCACGTTGTCAGAAGCAGAAGAAAGAGGGGACAGCATCACCTCAGTATGAAGGTTTTGGAAGGCTGCAAATACGGGTCCTTTGGGGGTAGCCTTTAGTTCCCTTATTCTCCCTATGCCTTTTAAAGCTAGGCTGTCTTTGAAGTGACTGGTAACTAGACGTTTCTAATGCTGAGCAGAGTTGAGCATTAATTTACCTTCAGGATTTGTAGCCATACACTCGATTCTTCCCACGAGTGTGAAGAAGTAGACAGAAGTTGCTCTTGCCAAGAAATGCTGCAAGCTCAGAGGTTATGAGGGGCTTGCAAATTTAATGGCCTTCATTAATACAAAAACTTACTTTGGAGCTTACGAGCACATAATATTCTGTTCAATAGTCCCTTGAAAGAATTTAGGCTGGAATATGCAGATCAAAAGCTAAAAAAGTCAAGTCTTAGTTTAAGCTGCTTCTGCATTAGCAGTTGGGTATGCACCCAGAGCTGACTTTAGGTTCTTTTATATATATATATATATATATATATATATATGTATATGTATATATATATATACACATGTATATATGTATATATATATACACACACACACACACACACATCCCCAACACAGGTTTACTATCGCTTGGCTAAACCCTATATTCTCACTGAGCTGACCTGCAATTTCTTAGGCACGTTAAGCTCTGCACTTGGGCAAAGTCTGGCTTGTCACAGGCGCAGCAGTGTCCTGAATGAGGCAGGGAAAGCTGTTCTCACAGCACAGCCAGCCGAGCACTGAGCACACCGCAGCTTCCCCAGCTGGTCCAGGAGACGGGCGCTTTTGCACACTCAAAACATTCTGTGTTTTCTGGATAACCAACCTGTACCCTTTTTCTCAAAAATATCTATTAAATTAATGCCAATAAGAACTGTGCTTGCAAACAAATGCAGTAAGGTTTACCATTTCCTGGAAAGTTACCCACCCTTTTGCTATTGCAAACAGGGAACGTAAAATTAAGTTCATGTTTCTGTGCTCAGCTCTAACGCTTTCCTTCTTGGAAGGCCAGAAAGAAACATCATCAGCATCAGATAGAACAATGACAGTAGCTACAAAGAAGCTCATAAACACACAAAATACCTCATTCAGAAAACACATTTGCTGGCATGCAAGTAATTTATGTATGCTACAAATGCTGACCTATGGGTAAATGAAACTGAAAAGAACTACAGATGAATGAAAACCCAATGAAGAAAGTACTGCCCATTCTGCATGCTAGAAAAGTAGGGCCTGGGAAAAAGTGCCTGCGAAGAAGAGTGTTATAAGGTAGTGCTGAAAACAATTTCATCATCTTATGCACAAGGGTGTGAAGGCAGTTACCTAATTCTAGCATGTTCAGATCTAAATATGTACCTTCAGAGATCTAACAACTGCAAAGATCGTATATATACAGCACAGGAGAGGAATTTTAAAAAAAGAAAAACAAACCAATTTCTGCTACTGTAGCATTTGAGCTAAGGGGGTAACTATTTAAAAAATATCTATACATACATATATATATATATATGTATATATGGTTTCTGCTGAGGAGTAAAGCCCTACAGCACAAGCCTAACCTGCTGCTGCATTCCAGTCCTTGCTGACAGGAGGGAGATGATGATGACTGTACCACACTGCAGGAGTGACGGGAGCACATTCCACCTGCCACTGAACCTTCCTCACTTTCAAACCACTCATTCTTTCCAGCTCCGACTCTTGGCTTTCACATCTCATTTCCCACTGCCCTACTTACCACCTAGGTAGCTTTTAAGCAAAGCTACTTCCTTTCCTTCAAAGCAGACAACTGCTAAAGGAGAAGAGAAAACAGGAAATGCTGCTTCTGCACCAAGAAGCTTTAAGGTCATTTTTCAAAAGGGGCAATCACAAAGAAAGGTCAGCTTGTATAATCCTGGGTCAAAGATGGAACTCATTTGGAGAATTTGACTACATGCTTTTTTTTGTTTGTTTTTAATTTAATGCTTTCTTAGTCAAAATTTTATACTCACAACCTGAGTTAGTTTCTATAAAGGGCAAAAATCTACTGTACTTCCAAGCTGCACAGTGTAGAGTGTTCGCTTTTTAGTGTTTGTTTTCCTGCAGGAAGATTCCACCATACATCATCACTAAGGATTCTTTAGTGGATTTGCCTTTAATCCATTACATAAAGCAGCTTATTTCTTCTAAAACAAATTTTTAAGAAAGAGGACTAACATTCTTATCTTCAGGCAAACACTAGGCCAAACTAAGTCTAGCAGAGAGACAGCTATTCCTGCTTTATTAAAACCCACAATATTTTGGTTATATGTGGTGTTTATTACACAGCACCTTTATTGAATTATACCTGCCTCCAAGCTGTCCTTACTTTGGCAAGTGAATTTTTTCCTTAAAAAAGCAAATCCACCTATTTTCCTTTACCTTATCGATTTGATGATGCAGCCTTTGCAAAAGCGGTGTCCACACGGTGTCTGCACTGCTTCCCGAAGAGCCATCAAACAGATGGGGCACTCGTATTTGCTTTCCAAGGGCGGATCAAACTCCACATCGTACCCTTGCGTTTCCTCTGTGAAAGAGCTGGGAGGGTTCCCGGCCCCGCTGCCCACGCTGACGCTGTCCTCCTTGGCGCCGGCGCTGCAGGCACTGGCCATGGCTGCACAGCAGCCGCTCTCCCCGTCCTGGGCTCCACAGCTGCTGTCGCTGTATAGCAGGCTCATAGCAGCCAACCGAGGGGCACCGTGAAAGGCCCTGCAAAATGACAAGATGCATTCGTTCAAATATTCCAAGACTCTCCTTTGCAACAAGACCAAGTCATTTCTACTTCTGAGCAGAAGCAGCAGAACACAGCACTTGCTGCAGAGTTGGACCTGCACAAGATCACTGGTTTTGTTTCACCCCGATTTCTGTTATGTATCTTTTTACCTATCTTGTGCAACATAGGATACAGCATTGCAGCCTGCCAGCTCGGCTCAAGCAGAAACACACACACACCTTTCTGCTATCTACTTCATCAGACTACCTGATTTCTGTGAACTGAGGAATAATGTCTTTCCTGGCTCTATTTACTGAAAATACCTCTTACTCCTTTCCATATTATTTACTTCTAAAACATTCAAACAAAGTTTTGCGTGAAAAAGTGCTGCACAGTGCTAAGTCCTGCTGATTGAAAATAGCTCAAGCTTACATACATTCCTTGCAATGAACAAATGTCATTCAACATCTTTTGCACAGAGGAATTTGGGGTATAGGTTTCCAGTTATTCGATAACACCAGTTTAGGTGCAAGCCTCCAAATAGCATCAGAGTCCACCTAGCCAAAGCAGGCACATCCTGTGCTGTAACTGCAATTCAAACATGATACTGCTGTAATTGTCAATAGGACTTTGAATTGCATTAGAGGAAAAGGTAATATTTCCACAGCTCAGAAAGCTGACCATGAATTAATAGTTTTCAAACAATTTTCTTGCTCTCCCGTCTTTCTTTTGGCTTAGCTGGGAGGGAGGATGGGGGACAGGACTAAGAACAAATCACCCAAGTCACACTTCCCTGGAGAGGAGGCAATAGCACAGCAAAGTCAAAGTTTTAGAACACTATCTAAAAAGGCGGTTGAACTCACATCAGTGAAATGATAAATGCTGGTATCCCCAAACTAATGCTTCTACATAGAACAAATGAGCAGTAAAGAAAAGTTTAAACAACAATTATGCCATAATGGTAAATAAACACTTCCTAGCCGAGTCCTTGTGTGGTCAGTTTTCTGTAAATGACACCAGGGTAAGTGGAGACTGTGCAGAGGCACAGCGCAAGTACTGCAAGTCACAGAGCGTCAGGAAGATGGGAACAAAAACGTAGGTGTCCATCAAGCTCAGATCTGACCTGCTGCACAGATGGGGAAAAACTAGGACTAATCACGAATTGCAATGTCGGGGTTGCTGTGTGAAGCTGGGAGCAAGCGGTGCAGGGCTGAAGGGTTACTGCAGTCACAGCTTTCACTTCAGGGAGCTTTCTCTTCCTTCACCAGAACTCTAACGTAGCAAGACGTTTTGACAAAACATTCACCAATGACAGGAGAGGTAACAGCATCCATAACCTGACATCTCCCTGCATCCATTCATCCACCCCGCTGCAGCATCCACCCCTCTGCACCCAGTGCTGGTGAAGCTGCACCTCAAATTCTGTGTTCAGTTTTGGGCCCCTCACTACAAGAAAGTAGATAGCTATCTTTGGCTGCTCATTGCAAAATACCTGAAGAATAAATCAAGAGAAATGCTGACACACAAAGCCTTAACTAATATTTACTGCAAATATTCTTTGAACATATGCATGATTAAAGAAATATACTTTAGCCCACCATCAGGTTAAATATCTTGATTGGAAACCTGAATTTTAAATCTTAATTATAAGCACCTTACAGGCACCTTAATTACTGCCCATGCATGTTTGAGGTATTTTTGTTTTTCTAGTTTACTGGGGAAAAAAAGATTTTGTATATCAAACAAATAACAGGCAAAGTTAACAAATTTAGGCCAGTTAGAGCCAGAATCAAAACAGAGCTTTCATTTCATGGTGTAAAGATGTAACTTTGCATTTTATGGAAGTTGCAGAGGCACAAGGAGTATTTGAAGAGCTGTATTCCTAACAAATACCATTGAGATACAGAGTCAGAGCCCAGGTTGCTGACCTGGGCTGTGCCAAGCTAGGCAACCTGGCTTACTTCCATTCCAGAGCAGAGCTGTGTGGCTCTTCCCTTCTGTGCCTTTCCTCTTTCCCCTCAAACATTATCCCTGCACATTATCTAGCACAGCACGTGCTGTACTCAAGTACAACTGCAATACCAACTAAACACCAAAAAAGCTGCCTGCAACACCACCCTATGAACTTAGCGTCATGGAACTAAGCAGCCCCTAAAATTACTTAGAATGAGAAGACAGAGATCAAAACCAGAAATATTTAGAAACAAGCTCTGTGAAAAAAAAGATGTTTCAAGATTGACATAGGTCTTTTCTGGAGAAAAAAAAAAAAAGAAACTGCTTCCCTGATTAAACAGGCCTTTTTTTTTTTTTTTCCCTCTCCTCTCGTCTCTCCATCAGCAGCTGCCAACATTGATTGAAACTGAAATGGTTTCAATTTGTGAAACCTATTTTGTGAAACCTCACAGGAACTCAATTTGAAGTCTGTTAAGTAGAATGCTAGAATCCACGGGCCAACCCAGGCCTGAAAATTCACATTACTCTGTCACAAGAAGGTCCTTAGTGAGATTAAGAAGCATGTATCCCACCAGCAAAGTAACAGGAATTTGGGAAGTAGCAAGGAGGAAAATATCAAAGCTTTGCCAAATACCACTGTCACATTAACCACAAAGTGCACTGGTTACAAGTTTCTTCCCTTGGGCTCTTCTACACAAAAATATCCTCTTTGAAATGTTATTCTTATAAAGAAGAAAACAGAATCTGACTCTATGTAACGTTAATAGCCAAACACTCCACAGATACAAGTGCTGTGCTAGCGCTGTTCTCCATTTAAAGTGCTCCTACAGGCAGGAGCAGTTATGTACATTCAGTTTATGGAACAAAAGTCTTAGACCAGGCTCATTTCAGTGAATGAGTCAGTGTAACCAGTCAGTATCCCAGGCTTATGCAAAAATCCCCTGATCCATCAAGGGACTCTACTCTTACGTGGCCCATTTTGTCTGCATGCAAGCAGTGGATTCACAAAAACGAATGCAAATACTTCTGTCTCTTCTTTATAGACAAAGAAATTCAGGGACAAAGAGGCAATTTCAGCAAGAAGAGGTGATTAAGAGACAGATTTTGATCTCTGCTCACATTTTAAATTAATTTGTAATAGGATTCCTCCTATTCTGCTCTATTGCACCTTACCTATGCTGGAAATTTTCCTCACCCCAGACATATTTATTGCTGTGGCCAAGGCACACTCACTTTCAAATCAAAATCCACAATGCCATTACCCCCCCAACTGACAACTAAAGCCTGAGTACTCCACCAGAGCTTAGAACAATTCATGTAAGCTGAAAGCATGTTAGTTGAAAATTTCTGTTTTGTTGCATTTACCTTTCTCCAGGAAGCACAGGTTCAATCTCCATGTACAGAGCAGAGCTGCAGCAAAACTAGCTACAGAAGAGTGCAATTTTAACGGAGGTCACAGGCCTTTCCCTGGAGTCAGGCAAAGGCAGGCAATTTTTGAGCCTCTTGTAGCAGTTTTACACATTTATCTCCTAGGGAATTTAAAATGTTTTTGGCCTAGAAGAGCACAGACTGAAGAATAAAACCTGTTGAGGTTTTGTTATATATCTCACATCTCATGTCAACTTGCTACACTTTATTTTTGATTACAAAACAGATTACTAGTGGGGTAAAACTTAGCAACATTCCCTGTAAACCACCTCATTTTTTTTTTTTCCTAATGACAGCAGTTATTCCTCTTAATCTGTGATTAACAAAATTGGACTAGTGAAATACAAGCACATCTATAAGCAATATTAATTTATAACATCCTGCCTGGGGCAGAGACTTTAGAATTTATCCATTTTTGACACTGCTAGTACGACACATTAAAGACTGCAGCAGCCTGTTCTATGGTGTTTTTTTGGACGACATCAGACCAAACAGATTCACTTCAAGGAAAGCTGAAATTAAACTGGAACATTACACGGTGATTTTTCCCTTTGGTACTGTAAAGCTTCTCAGGCAGAGCAAGCCTGGAAATTAAGTTTGCTGATGTACCTCAGATGTCTCTTCCTGGAGCTCGGAAGACCCCTGAAGCAGCCAAGATGCCAGACAGAGTTTCAGGGAATGCGAAGGGCGCTCCCATTCCATCCCTCCCTAACATGATGGGCCCCCAGAGGCTGGAGCTGCTTCCAAGGCAGTTTCTCCCAAGGCAGCAGCTCCATGTGGGTTGTTTGGCAGTAGAAAGGAAGGTGTTTCCCAAGCCAATGGTAACACTCAGTATTGGTTTGATTATCGTTTACTCTGCTCCAACTAGAAGGATGAAACATTCACATTCCAAAAGCAGACAGGGCGCAGTTAAGACTGCACAGAGCTCCCATACTCCTTTCCTCTGACTTTTAAGGTCAAACCATAATAAAACATTTCCTTGGCAAGCAGCCTGTGCTACGGCGCTATTTACTGTGCTGCATTACAAACAGATTAGGTTAATCTATGATACCACAGTCAGGCCAGAACAGCAAATGTTTTCAAGAACAAGGTACTTCAGGAGTCAGCAAAAAAAAAAAAAAAAATTACTGTGTGTAGTAAAAGCCTGTGCTCCAGCTTGTAAAGTCTCGTAGTATAATGAAGTTTACATGAGACTTTCATAGATTTTCATGCTCCACTTAAGAGTCGCAGTATTAATCCAGAATCTTTGCTAAATCAAAAGCCTTTTACTGATTCCAGAAAATATCTACTGATTGCCTGGGGAGCTGAACTTTAATTAGAATAACAGGAATGGGCTGGGAGTACACACTGTGTTCTGTTTACACTGAAATACAAAATGATGCTTTTATGTGTTTGGCATTTGGCACGTGCACAGTGAAGCTGGTGGGACCCTCCTGCCTCGCCAAGACACATTTGCACCTACAGAAAACTGGGTTGTGAAACTGACAGATCAGCAGAGTGACTTGGGATGATCTGTTTGTGAAGCAACCTTGCTCTGCCTATTCCCAAGCATATTAATCAGTGCTCCACTGACACCCGATAGGCACCGTGCCCAAGGCTCTTTGCATTACCAGCTACACAGCCATCAGCAACATAGACCCAGCTGGTCAGAACAGATAAAGTGATGCAAGCTCACATTAATTAATTACGGATAAAACACCCTCCAATCAAAGTTATCAAAGGGTGAGACAACCAAAAGCAATAAGAGATTCAAGCAGAATTCATAGTTGCAATGAATCCAATCCTGTTTCCCTGCAGAAGCCTACAAGCATATTCAAAGCATTTTGCTGAGCTTTTTTTTTTTTTTTTTTTTAAATGCAGTAATTGTTAAGTGATTGTTGTCTCTTGGCTGACCATTGTAACTACTGGTGTTACATTTAAACCCAAAGACTTTAAGCAAGAAGGCGCTCTTGGCTTTGGGAGACGTTGTCAGTGTTTTAGTGTATATGTTACTTACAAGACTAGACGGTGGCATATTCCCAGTTACGCATATATTTCATCCCTCTTAGGTCCTGCTCAAGTTTGGCAAGACAACTCTAAACACATTAAGCATTGCAAGTGCTATATACTCTGTTTAACACCAAAATACTCCATGAGAATTTTCCCTGCAGAAAAAAAAAAAAAAAGAGGAAAAAAAAAAAAAGCCCAAACCTTTTCCTAAACCCATTAAACCTCCAGAAACATCTAATTACAAGTGCTCAGGCAGCAAACACAAGGCAGTCACTATTAATGCGAGGCACAACTCTCTCCTCTCCGGTGTGACTCCGCTCTCCGCTGCAGGGGCCCGGAGCTGGGCCTGGGGCTGGGCCTGGGGCTGACGGCTGCCCAGACCGTGCCAGGAGCCCCCTCAGGATCCGCTTGCGGGGGGAACAGGTTTCACGGAGGAGCCGCCCGTGCGCGGGGCAGGAGCCAGTGCCGGCGCCTGGCGACAAGGGCAGCACTCGGCTCCTCCGCCACGCGGCCGTGGGACACAGGCCCTCTCGGCAGAGCAACCCCAGCCTCCCGGCCGCCCGTCCCAACAGGCAGAGGCTTGTACCTGGCACCGGCAAAACACCCTGAGAACACAGGCGGCGAGCTAAGCACGCTTCCCACAGCCACTCAAGTGATTTTTCCAGGTTTTTTTTTCAGTTTTGTTTCCTCTCCGGCAGGCGGGACCCCCCCGCGCGGCGGCCGCCCTCGCTGCCCTCCCTGCCGGCGCCGCGCGCAGGAGCGCGCCCGCGCAGCCCGCCTCAGCTCCGCTCCGCTCCGCGGGCCCGCCCGCCCGCCCCACGCGGCCCCGGCAGCCCCCGTCCCTCCCCCCGCCCGGCGGCGGCGGTTGGGCCGTTA
>JAVCKT010032705.1:0-14382 GCA_032273925.1 Rhynchotus rufescens
AGGTGGCATGAGAAGCAAATCAGCACTTGTCCTGAGCAGATTTGGTAGGAAAGGAGGCTTCCCTTTCCTCCCTCCGAGCAGTTTCCAGGTGAGCAGGGGCCAACACCATGTCCCCTCCCAAGGGGTCCTTAGCAGCACCCAGTCATCCCAGCTCTCCTCTTGGCCAGCACCGCTGCCTTCTCCTCTCATCATCCCTCCTCACATGTTTCTGGGTAGACACGTCATTTACAGCCTATGGCATCCTATACCTGTGGATTGATTTGGTTGTGGTCAGCTATTATATAACACTTTTGTGGACCAGTACCTCAGAATGATGAGGTTTTCTTTTCTTTACAATATTCTGACCTACTCTTTTCTTCCTGAGTTTCTTATGCTTTGCTTCCTGCTTGCCTCTTTCCTCCACAGAGGCCTGTCATACTCCCCTATCTTCCTCAGGAAATAAAACCTCATTAGAAAACACTAATAAAAAGAAGGGATATTCTTTTTAATGAGGCAATGACATTAATTTGCTTATGGCCAGTGTCAGAGGATTAAAAACATCTTTTCATTATATGTTTATCCTCTTTCTTCCCCTCTTTCCACTCAGATCAAAACTGGCTACTGTAACTCAGAAGTTGGAAGGCCTTTACTGAAGGTTTATGTATTAAGTAAGCAAGCGCACAGGGATTTTAGCTATTGCTGGAACAGGGAGCAAAGATATATCTGAGCAGACCCACACTCTGCTTTAGGAAACGTGAGCACAGAAGTGGCAGGAGGAGAGGTTATTTCTACAGGACGATTCTGCTTCCATGCAAGCTTTAGTTCCTCCTCTCCCACCTTGCATTTCTCATTTGAGGGATCGTTAAAGATGTTCAGACTGTACACTTTGCTCTGCCCAAAAGGTAAAATTTCAGAGATTTGCTGTTAATGGCTTTAATTAATAAAACCTGACAATGCTAAGTGACTCATTCAGCAGCCGGGAACAAGATGGGTAACTAGTACGCCTGGCTCCCAACAGGGACTCTTTGGAGGCACCAAGTTCTCCACGGCTGGGCAACAAGCAGGAATGACAGACACCAGTCCACACAGCTTCTACACTGTCCTAGCTGACAAATCTCAACCATAAACCCATGCAGCAAAGGCCTATAAAGGCAAATATATAAACATTTAATTTCTATACCGCTTGTCGTTTAGGTGCCTGAAATCTTTTTTGGACCCAGTGCTAACTTATTCCCACAAATAGACACAGCAGGTCTGTGTCCCATCTCGGAGCTGCACTCCCATCTCTGTCCACATCACCTGCCGTAATCCTTTTTCCAGAGATAAGTGATGTAACCCTATATGTACAGATAATAGAACTAATGTTGTAAAGTCTCTCTGTTCTCAGTCTATTGAAGATGAGGATTAGTAGTTAATCTGGAGAGATAATGTGGATTTTATTACTCCTGTGCCTATATGTTACTATTGCTGTATGGGCAGTTGTCTACAATAAGTAGAGACACATATAGGGTACTTTAACTGCAGTGTAGAGTTCAGGTTTGAGCTAGGTGCCTCAGAAGTGCTGTGAACAGAGTCTGTGTTTCCTATCCTCAGTTCTTTATCATTTTACCAGGTCCTATTTATTTTCAAGCATCTGTTCAACCTTTCATGCAAGATGAAAACAATGGTTTCAGCTGCTTTCTACCTGAGCACCGGAGGAGTTCAAGCTGATATGCACATCAAAGCACTCTGCATATTTATCATTCCTGGTGCTGTAATAAGCAGCAGCATCTGACAGATGCACAAAAGCACCACAGTTTCCTCTTGGCCCTTGCAATGGCAGCGATGACTTCAAACCAGGATTAAAGGCTCACTCAGGAAATACTGGGCATTTTCCCTGCCGTCTAATCACAATCTCCTCACAATTTTCATTGCTTTAGGGGCCAAACTGTGCCAGGAGATTCTGGAGCAAGGACAGCAAGATGCAGCAGCGAGGGTTTGGTGCTGGTCTTGGTGGGAGCAGGAACTCCCCTATAACTCTCCTGCAGCGCTTTGTCAAGTGACATATAATCAGGTTTATTTTAGATTTGTTCAGACATGATAAAGATGTATTCGCTTGCAGGCAACTGCAGTCTTAGTCCAAGGAATAAGTCACTTTTTCATCTAGCAGCAGGCAAATCTTGCACTACCATTAAAGCTTATGTTTAAGAGAAAAAAAAAACATACCATAAATAAAAAAAAAAGGGTCTGAATTCTGCTATCAGGATACAATTCTTCAGCAGCTTGGCTCAGCAATAACTTGTATCAGTGACAGCACCAAGAGTAAGAAAGTAAAAATATTTAGCAACTTGCCATTATTTAATAAGCAGAAAAGGCTGCTAAGAGAACATTATCCAGGCTGCAAAGAGAGGCACCTAATCATGCATAGAAGTCTTTCAGGTGCTACATTTTCTTTCCTTACAGTTTTTGAACTATTGTATACATTTTTTATTTATTTTTGCTATATTATGCTACATGAGAGAAGCATTGAAGTTTATAGGCAATATGCACTGAATACATCCAGTAAAAAGAAAATTCATTTTTTCAGCTCTGAAGATTATCAGATTAAGACACAGATGTTTTATGAAGAAAGTACTTTGTTTAAAATACGTTTCTCGTTTGATTGCTAGTAGTTATTTGGCTGAAAAAATATATATTGAAAAAACTAAATTATCTTTAGGAATGGATAGCAGTCTCTTTACCAATATGCAATAGCTCTGTGCTTTGGATTGCAATGTGGATACACCTGCAAACAACTGAAATGATACAATAGAGCTTTTAAAATGGATTTTTTTAAGACATAATTTGTATTATGGGCTCATGCCTGATAAAATTTATCTCATGCAATGGCACACCAGTATTAGCATGCTCAATTACAGATCTTCCTACAATGTAATATTTAGTATGAGTCCCTAAAGGCTCAGATGGTTCTTTTCCAGAAAGCTGTATATTTTTATGTTTAAATAATCCATAAAGACTGTCCCTACTGAAAAGTTCAGAAAGATTATTTTTAATGCTTCATTACAGGGCTTCAGGCCATATTATGCTGCACAAGTTCTGGCAGTCATCAAGTAGACTGTTCTTTCAGCCCTGTATGGACTTTTGTGGTCTTCCTGTTGACTACTAGAAGATGATTCTGATTTACTTTCCATTTTATAATAGAGCTTTGAGTCTCTTCACATAGGACTTAAAGTTACTGAAGGAACAGCGCTCAGGAAGACCTCGGAATCAGAGGCAAAAATGCACCATCATCCTGAAATACTGTTCTGGGCTCATATACTGCTCTGGGCTTTTTTTTTCTGACAGCCTTAAGAACTTAGAAACTCATAGCATCTTGATAGCTTTTGCTTGCTCTGCTTTGCAGGACGTCACCCTCCCTGGCTCCTACTTGCCATCATAAACAATTCTTTATGGTGCTTCCAAATTCCAACTGCCTTATTATTAAAGAAGTGGTTTTGAAATATCTTATCTTGACATGCATCGCCCAAGCCAAATGACCTCGGGCACTGTTCCTAATTAATTTCAGAAGGGGGAAAGAAAGAAGGGCTGGCAAGGGGCACCTGCAATGACCCTCCTTGGAGGCTGGTTGGCTGTCCTCAAGCCTCCTGTCACCGTCCCTTTCCCCACAGTGGTGGCAGAGCCTGCTGCACAGCAAGGTGAAGGGCAATACCCAAACGTGAAATAAAACCCTCCTTTTTTAGCATTAAAAGACACTGAAACAAAGGGCCTTTTTTTTTTTTTTTCCCCTCCTTTAAACAATATATTCTGAGAGAATAAGAGATTAAGTTTGAGGAGTCACTTCCAATCCGAAAGCCACCATTTAATTACAACACACAGGAAATTACAGAGTGAATGGGCAGGACAGTGATAAGAGACTGACACTGGAGGATGACAGCTCCTGAAATCCGACCACTTCATCACAGAGCTACTTATCACAAGAGCCTGTCTGGACGGCTGACAATCTGATTGTACTGTCAACTCAATTCATAATTAATATATTTATCAAATTAATTACTGAAAAAATCTCACTGGCGCTCGCCATAAAACAGTGGCTAAATTCATTGCCTGTTGGCTTCGTTTACTGCTAATAACTGTGCTGTCAGTTTAATGAGGGCAGTGAGTGGGCCCTGTTTTAGCTGCATGACAGACAAATTGCCCTCTTATACGGAATGATACAGAGAATTTAAGAGAAGAAAAGAAATATGTCATTGTTTGGTGACAGCCACAATCGGAGCCTTGTCTGGGGAACTTAGCATCGCTGCGGAGCTACATGAAAGGGCGGCCGGGAATGCTTTTGTCAGCTAAATAAATTCTTTATGAAATTCGGCCGCAGCCCTGCATGCGAAATGCCCGAGGAGGCAGCGTTTGGAGGCGTCACGCGGGGCCCTGCGCGCTCCACGTGTCCCCGCGAGCGGCCACGGGACGCGGCGGCGGCACCGGGGCCGTCGGGCAGCGCGCGAGGTCTGCGCCACGCAGCAGGGAACCAGTATTCCCTCCCGGGAAGGAATATTTAATTGCAAAAGTCGCAAGTGAGCTGGCTTTTTAATTTTTTTTTGTTCCAAAGACTTACATAAAGCCGTCAGTTTTGGGTGATCAGAAAACCCAACTTTGCTTGTAAAAGTCCAGTTGCTTTCACACAGTGGAGGAAGGAGAAATGGAATGGGAAAACTTCCCATTTCACCACCCAAGTGACAATCCTTCCCTGTACTTATCAGACTAAAAAGCACACCTGCACCTAAATACATGATGGACTTGATGCAAGCTATCAAAATTAGCCTACGTAAATAGTACTAAACTAAATCCAGAGAAGTTATGCAGTGTTTAACTAAGTTTTAAACAACTCATTTTTCTCGTTTAATGAAGGAGTTTGAATAAAATGTGGACAAGCAGCAATCCCGCTGGATTCCACTTGGCAGAGGTTAAGCGATAAAATTAATGCAGTGAGAAATCTCTGTGGCGAGCACTCGCATTAAAATCTAATATGTGATATAAAGGATATAAACAGCTATGATCACTGGGGAAAAAAAGTTTGAGGGAGAAGAAAAGCCTTTCAGCGTACAAGTTATGCCAATTATAACTAGGATACGAGTTATACTGAAATATCTATTGGTTGCTCCAGTCGAAAGTATTAAAACTTCTAATTTAAAGAGAAAGAGCCTGAGGTTATTGAAGGGCTATTTTATAGCATAAGGACTTCAAACTCTCCCTCAGCAGGATCCTACTTGTGTGACTGGTCCAGCCAAATAGAGATAAAATAATGAAAATATTTGACCATAGTGGAAAGGAGAGTTACGAATATCAACACTCATTAAAAACACGCTCACCTGCACGAACATGCATGCAAATGTGTAGATTCTCCCTGTTTTTATGCTTAAATTTCTGTTTTGAAATGCGCCCTCCCGCTGTCACCAGCAACTTGTATTTTGTAGCTGATTCCTGTCCAGATATCACTGGGAGGATCCTGTTTTAAACACCAAGCAGCAAGATCACTGGGTTCTGGTAGCCACTCGTGGCAGCTCCTGAAATGCAGACTCACTTTGCCTTTCATCTAGGTCCTGCCTAGATCCCAGACTCTGATTGCAACCTCTGGCTGCTCCCTGACTGCACCTTGTTCTCCCTGAATTTGCTCCCAGCGCTGGGGCTTTCCCTCCCTCGCTGCTTCTTCCTGCTTGCCTTGCTTATCCCATCTGTAACGTAAAAATCATCCTCTTTCTCACCCTTGGGTCTGACATTTTACATTGTACTAGAATCGCAAAGCATTAGGGAGGTGATCTGCAGAAACACCCGTTTATTTCATTCTAACACCTCCCTCATCCACGGAAATAGCCACCACCTGAACCAGTAAAGATAAAATTGCAATGGTATCTGTGCTGGACAACGCTTGAAAAATAAAAGGAAAGGCTCAGTTTGCACCCTCCCTCCCTAAGGGATAAGGGTATGTGTGCAGTGAATGAGCTCAGCTAGAAAGGCTGGCCAAGCAGAATAAAAATGATCAACTCCTCAGGGTTATCTTATCCAGTCATCACCTGCAAAACATTGGGATCAGATATCCATTACCTGAGTTATTTTATTTGGCAAATAGCACTTTAGGCAAGATTTTCAGGAGGAAAATAGGAAATGAGAGTTGGAAAACATTAATTAAATGTGAATGCAACAGCTTAATGGGTTTTATCTTCAGATGAACTGGAGATGACTCTTTGCCATTCACTTCCTAAAACTGCAGGCAGAGATAAAGGAAATGTAGCATGGAAAGGCAACCAGGGAAAAGATGAAAGATTTGGTAGGCTGACAAGACCAAAGTAATTTGATTTGTATTGGGGATGGATCTGTTCACAAATTTTACATATTGCTGCTGCAGGTCTCCATATCAAAGATCAGCAAAAGAATATTTGATTTTTGCAATAGCCTCTTTTAAAACTACAACTTTCCTGTAGGAACCCTACTTTAAAAAAAGTGGCACTTTTTTTTTCTCTTGGCTTTGCAGAGTCCTCTGTTCTCGTGCAATGTTCCCTCATCTTCCTTGGTTAGTTCTAGTTTACATCAATATTAGCTTGTGATAGGTTGTCTTGAAAATTGCCACATGCATTCAGAAGGCAAAAGCCAGTGTTTCTGAAGTTTCAAGGGCATAAGAAAAACATTAAATAATTTTAGAATAACAAGTCATTCAAAATATACTGGTGTTGAAATGCACTTCAGTCTATTGTTTGTCTTTTATAGTCGACAGAATATTCAGCAGCCTGGAGCTCCAAATCCTTGTGAAAATCCTGCATTTACCTGTTCTTGCAGAAAATATTTCCAGTCTATGAGAGTAAACGCTTAGGCTGATGGAGAAGTAAAGACAAACAGTGCTTGTTTTATCTACACAGTCATTTTAAAGCAGCAAGGCTCAAGGGCATTCCTAACTTTCACGTCTATACATTGGATATGGTGGAGAATTTTCTGGCGGGAGGAATGCTGAGAGGAGTGATGCATCACGGACTCCACTTGAAGAAAAGAGGAATAAATGAAAAGCAAAGTAAGAGTGTGTCTGCAAGATAATGTAAATGTGCATGGACGGGAAATAATTGTCAGCAGTTTTGCATAGCTACCCAGAAATTAAAGAAATAAGGTTTTGAATAGACGCCCAGGTTTAAACTTCCGCTTGTTTATCCTGACTTCATTTCCAAACAGAAGCTACTCCCACAAAGCTACAGGCTGCTTTACATGTGCTCATATGCCCAGCATCTTGTCCCAGCTTTTTTCCTGCCGGAGCTCCCAGAAGTTGCAGTTTGGACTAGTCATCTATAGATGGCAATCTTCTTCTGAGCACAGAGCCGAGCTCTTCTTCCAGGAGGAAAATAAAAAGCATTAATAAACTTACATTTGCAAGTACAGAAAAGCAGTCTTTTGCCCTGCGGTTGTACAGGATTCATCACAATAGGCTTCATGGATTGCCCAATGTTACAATTAATTGGTCATGTATAGAAATGGGAATTTATAGATTTCTATTCAACTGCTGGGTTATAATGTCTTATGAAGAGCGACACTGAGCTCTGTTCTAACTAATGTGGCCAAACCACCTCTCATACCCATAGCCATCTGGTCATGTATGTGTCTTATTGCTAACACTGCCTAAAAACACTGCATCATCACACGTACTTTATTTTATCTGAAGCTCTGTTTTCCCTACAACCAGCACATGCATCTGTGAGCAGCTCCCAAACGATGAACACGCTGAGCACATGGAGCCAACTGCTTCCACTGTCACCCCCGAAGGCTGGCTTTATAGCAGAGAAATTAATTTTAGGGCAAAGAATGTGCTAGCATGCTTAATAGACACGTCGTGTGCCCCTCAGACAGATTTTGAACTGATGTGTATCCCGCAGATTTTGAACTGATGTGAGCCCCGTCAGCCTGGGGATGCTACCAATACAGTCAATTACCCCAAAGCTGAGTAATTAAATGCACAAAATGCAAAAAAACCTCAGCAGATATGAATTTCACAGGGCATTAAAGTAGATAGGACAATATGCACAGAGTGCCCAAATATGCCTGTTTAGGCGGTGCAGCATTTTGGACTCTCTAAGCACCTACCAAGGAGATGCTCTTCTGTCTATTTTCCAAAAAATTCCAGAGTAGCCCATTTATTTCAAATTCATAAGTGAACACTTCCAGGCCCCACTTCCGATAACTTGCAAAATCTAAAACTCCTCATTAAATGCCAGATAAATTGAGTAGCTGGAGGGTAGGATGGGCGAATGGGATGTGCGCCCCTGAGCCCAGCTCCCTATAATTAATGAGATCTGAATAAGCAGAACCAATCCAGCCCCAGTGCGAACAAAATTACTGCGCCTAGCAAAGTTCAAACAAGAAATATGTGAACTTTAAAGTAGTTGAACACAAATCAAGACGGTGAGTTTTTATAAAAACCTTTACGAGCTCTGAATCCTGGAGCTCAATGTGCCTTTTTTTTTCCTAGGGGCTAGCAACATGATTTAGAGAATGCCATATTTCAGGGGAATTCAGAAAGCTTCTTGAAACATTTAATTTTAGGAACAGAAATAGTCCTATCTCTGTTCAGCAGGCACCTAAACCCAATGTGCTTGGTTGGATCAAGGAAAGTATTTCAGTTTTATTCTAGGCTGATGTATTTTGGTTCAACCAGACCTAGATCTGCTCTGCTTAGAAAATAATATTCTAAGAAATTCGAGAATTTGGTCCTCTTGATCGAATCAGTGCTTTTATGCAGACCTATCCTAGAAATTTTCATAAATTTTGTACGGTCATGTCAAGAAAATCTTACAAAGATTTCCGCGCTATCCCATTGTTCAAAATGCCCGAGAAAAGAGCACAGGGCTGCGTTATAATGTTCTAGGAAATAACTGGAGGTGACTTCTATCCCATGTACAAGGGGAGGGGAGGTTAGATGCCAGATAAACACTTTGGCAGTAATTAACCCTCTTCGCCTGCCTAAGTCAGCATGGAAATTGAAATTCATGGCCAGCCCCTGGGAAAAATGTGTTTGGAGAGGAACCTGCTGTTGGTCATGGTCCATGGTCATGGATACTCCTTGGGAAGACCCCAGCCATGGTTTAGGCCTTGGGTTAGAACATCATGGAGACAGCTCCCACGGACTAACTGGGTCTGAGTCATCCGCGTTACCAAAGCTGCGATGGGGACCTTGCGACAAGCAAAGAAGGGACCTTGCTCATCCCTCAGCTGCAGACTCATGGGTTTCTCCTCCAGCTTGCTTCACAGAATCACAGAACTGTTGAGGTTGGAAAGGGTCTCGAGAGATTCCTACAGGGATCTAGGGAGTAGATCCCTAGAGTGCAACCCCCCTACTCGAGCAGGAACAACTCGAGCATGGGGTCACATCCACGCTTCCCATCAGCCGTCTCTCTCATTAAAGTTCATTAAAACTGGCATTTGCAGAAAGGATGATAAGGAGGAGGTATACAGATATTAGAAAGTGTTACGGATCAGGAATCTTTTAACTTTTTATCAAAACACACCTTTCTTCCCTGAGCTAAAGTACACAGCACTTGCATCTTGCACAGAAAAATGCCTGTTGGTTAAGATAAATTCCACTTTTTGAAGCTTTTCTATTTTTCTCCTGGTTCTTAAACAGTGTCATAAGGGGTAATTACAGCCCAGAAACAGTTATGGACCAGAATAGAGGATTTAAAAGGGTTTTCGTTCTTAAGCAGCAGTGACATTCATGTGCTGCCAGAGAACAGAAACGCTGCTTGAGGCAATGCTTGGGGGGAAATCCAAAAGCAACATAAATACAAGCTTAAAGAAATCACAGTTTCTCTGAAAAGCAGTTTCTCAAGAGACGATGGTCAACTTCAAGGGTGCCTTTATCAGACATTCCTGTGGGAAAAGCAGGAAGAAGAGCCGGCCTGGGGAGGTAACACAATCGGAGCTTGCAGCAGTCACAGGAGTATCGATTACTATAAACCAAGCTGTGCAACAAGGAGATTAAGATGTGGATTACCGACCACTTACTATGTGTCATAAAGAAAAGAATAGTTTCAGATGCAAGCTTGACTTAATCTGGTACCAGCAGTCTTTCCTTAAAAGGATTAATGGGGGCTCTTTCTTCTTCCTAGGCATTTTTAAAGGGTCCGTCATAATAAAGATTGAGAAGAGCAACAAGTAATGACAGAAACTTCAACGGGAACTATTAAAGGATTTGATAACAAATTATCCAGGCCTGAGTCATACCAAATCACCATTAGCTGCATGCCGTACTTAATTAAGGGAACATCGTATTCCAATTAAACTTTGCTGTGCTGGTGAAATGGTGCCTTGGATCAATTGCTGTAAATGTGAGCACTGCCCAAAATGCACATTGATTTTAAGAGTGGCTATAAAAGCGTACTTTTTTTTTCTTCTTTTTAACATGGATTTGTGATACTGTTGCTTTTTTTTCTCTTCTGACTTCTTCTGATTTCCCCACTGATTTCCAAACTTTCCTCATCATGCAGTCTTGCAGGAGACACAAGAAGTAACTCAACACCCCAAAATGAATTTATTCTTCTCTGGGCACACATTTTTATGGTTTGCATTGAAGGTATGATTCCAAGGAAAAGCTTTGCTAACCAAAAAATATAGTGCCAACTAATGTTCAGTGAAATAAAGGAAATACTCCTAAGAAAAAGGATTGTGAAAATAAATGCTACAGATGACATGCTCCAGCAGATCCAGAAAAACCGAGCTCAGATGCATCTTCTCAGATCTAGAAGATGCACAAACTCAGCACATAGGCAAAGACACAGACACCAGCTTCCAATGGCCTTCCTGCTAACATGCCCTTTAAACAGCTTATTAGGAAAAAAATCTGGAAATATAATTCTTATAAATCTGTGTGGGTTGGAGCAATTAACCCATTAGGTAATGCCAAATGAACTCTTCCAGATGTGGATCAAAGCAGTAGCTGCAGAATAAATAGTGTGTGCGGGGAAAGTTTGTCCTATTCCCATGTATCCTCTCCTCTAACCTTGTAACTAAGTCCTCTCAACAAACAAAAGACAGCCTTTCTCCTTAAATTGGACTTTTCCTGGTTAGATAAACACTGTGCATCAACATACTCCTATGTAGTTACTATATTCCATAAATAATGACCTGTGTAATTATTTTGAATACTTCTGGTTGGATAACAGCCTCTGTAACAACAGATTTTAATCCACTCCTGTAACTATATGTTTTTGGTCTCTTTTTCTTTTTCATTTTCTCTTTAGATTTTTTTCTTTTTCTCTCACTTTCCTCTATAATTACGGTCTGTTCTTTCTGTTCTTAAATCTCCATAGATCTCTGGAGTCTCTGGAGTACCAGGCTGGTCTGCTCAGCACCTCAACCCTGGCCAGGCCAGCACAGAGCTGAGCCTGGATATTTCCTCCTAAAAACGGAGATTGTTTTTCTATAAGTGACTTTGATTGTTAATACACAGCAGGGAAAGGCTAGTTCATGTCGCGATACTGCAGTCCCAGTTGGATTCCTGGGAATGGATTAAATTTGGAGCTTTGCTTCCACTCCTTAGGTCACTCTCTGTTCCTGCAGGTCAGGATGCAAGGACTACCCAAGCAGGATTATTTATGGTAGGTGGCTCTGGATCTCTATTTTTAATGTGCCTAAACCTAAGAAGACCATAAATATATAAGTACAAAAAAAAAAAAAAAGGGATGTTTTTCCTTTTGTTGGCAATTCCAAAAGTAAAAGCAAAGTAAAAAATATAGTTAAATAATTCCAAACATTTTAATTTTCTTTTTTGTTTTCACCTGGAGCAAGAACATGCTGGCCTTCCTCAGTACTGTCATGACTCAGGTTCCCTGGTATCTGCCTCCCAAAAAAACCCGCCAGGGATCAGAAAAGCAAGATCATATCTATAAAGCGCTGCACCTTGGGTGTCCCCTTTGGTAGCTTAAGGGGAAAATCCTACTAGTTGTCTAAATCTCAAAGTTAAATTTTATTTTGAAACATGCAAGGAAAGTCCAAGCTAAAACTGGAACACGGCGCAGATGAAGGTGGTGGAAAAATGTTGCAGAAGGGTCCAAGCACCGCAGCAAATTAGCTGGCAGGGTTGTAACTCCCTTTCTATTAAGGTTATTCAACTTCTTCACAGTTTAAGTGACTGCAGGATGGGGGTTTCATGGTGATGAGCTCTGCAGGGTTATGCCCAGTTTGCACTGTTTAAAGCTCATGCCTAGCAAATATGCATGCTTGTTATGGATGCAATGGATATCAGGATGAACACATTCTCCATCCTGACCCCACAGGCACCAGTCATACACTCATATTCACACACGTGTGGTCTTCAGGATGGAGGTCATCACTTCATTGCTAGCACAAACACTTTTCAATACTATTTTCACTATTATATGTGCATTTACATATTTACTGCAGCTTCAGATCAATAATATAGATGATACAGTTGTGTGCTTAACACTAAGCAGGTGCTTTACTTGGCTGCAGTTAGCAGAGGCCAGAGGCGGTTTAAGGAGGGATGGTTGCTCTTCGGAGGCCACCACTAGTAGGTAAAGCTGGGCTTAAGTTTATGCTATGAGCTATGTGCTGCACATAACTGTGCCACAGCAAGATCAGTGCCTAGCCTGAATAAACGTGGGACTTTTTTTTCCTATATCTGCTAGACAGTTGCTCGAATTTTCACCATCCCCTTTACGAACAAAATTAAACCCTTTTATTTGGCCAATTCATAAATACGCACTAACCCCCTCCGCCCCGACCTTTAGAAATGCCAGTATGAACTGGAGTGAGCGCGCGGGGACATCTGAAGGGTATTTCCTCTCACAGGCCGGCTTGGAGAGGAGCCCGCCTGGCTTTTTCAGCAGTTTCCCCAACACACAGAGGCAAAGCAGCCCCGGTCTCGCTGACGGCGTTCCGGACATGCGGCCCTGTGCTCCCGCGCCGGGGCCAACGAGGCGAGCAAGGCGCTCGCACGGAGCGCGCGCTCCGGGCCGGCCTCTGCGACGTCTCGCTGGCTGCTCCCGAACAAGCGCCCCATTCATCGCGGATGGCTTTTCCGCTCCGCGGCCCCGGAATAGCCAGAAAAACAGCACAAAGCCTCGTCTGCCAGCACGGCGAGCACGGACGGGCTCCCGCCCGCCGCGGCGGCCGGCAAGGGGCAGCGGGACCCGCGTCCCACTCCATGCAGCCCAGAAGTGCCGAGCAATTTGTTTCTCTTCAGGACAACTTTGCTTTCTATTCCTTCACCTTGTCCGCACCGCAGCCTGTGCCAACCATTGAGCTGAACTGCCCTTGACCGTGTTGGCTGCACCACCAAAAAAGGCTTTTTTTTCCTCCTTTTTTTTTTTTTTTGCCCAGGTAACTGTGAGAAGGCGAGCGAAAGCCCCGGGGTATTGGATTCAAAACACAATCCTGCCTTTCTCAGGCCCGTACAAAGAGTAAACTTGAATGCGACATTGAGCTCTGCCAGACTGCACCTGCCGGGACCCTGGTCCGCGGCCTGCAGTTCACGGCGCGGTCACCGCGCGCCCGGCTCTGCTCTGCTGGCACGGCCGCCCCTCTGGTTGCAGCCCCCCGGGAGATTAGATCTGCGGTGTTTGACCCGTCTGATTCTTTTTCTTGTCTGATGGAGCAGAGAGAGACAGACAAGCAGCTGAAGCTCTTCCTTCTGCTGGGGAATGGCCACGGGTGTCTTCTGAGGGCCATTGGTGTGGTAGTATTTCGGAAGGATGGAGGAGGTCATGTAACCCTCGTACAGGGCATGATTTTCCTAGGTCTTCACAGGCCCTATGGATGAGCTACGAAAGCCTTTGCAGTTTGCATTCCTGCCACACAGGTCTTGAAAATCAAAGCGCAAAATCTCAAATAGTTGGCACAGAATCCCAAATACTTGTTTTTTCTATGAGTTTAGGATACCTAAAGATGCCTGTATAAACACAAGGAAGATAAACCAATGTAGATCTACCAGACACATACATTTTCCAACATCTGCCTACCTCTGGCTAGATCCTCTTCTCTTTCTTCTCCAGAAAAGACTTCTCTTGCCATATGTATTTTTCCTCTTTCTTATATTGTCACAAAAGAAAATGTTGACTTAGTTCAGTAGAGACAAAAAAAATATCATTTCTAATGGACTCCCTTGAGGTCATTTTTTTCAGCTGCTCTTACTGATATGAGAATTATATAAAACCACAACTGTCTCTTCTATCTTCACTTTCCAGATAAAAATCTTGAAGGTCCATAGGGTCCTCATTAGGTTGGCCCACAAAACAAGAGATCAGGAGGCTTTCGGGTGGGTGTCACAGGCAGTTCCATCTCCATGTGAGGAAGAACTTCTTGGCTGTGAGGGTGCCAGAGCCCTGGCACAGGCTGCCCAGGGAGGTTGTGGAGTCTCCTTCTCTGGAGGTCTTCAAAACC
>JAVCKT010032705.1:16203-26367 GCA_032273925.1 Rhynchotus rufescens
GGCACAGGCTGCCCAGGGAGGTTGTGGAGTCTCCTTCTCTGGAGGTCTTCAAAACCCACCTGGATGCCGCCCTGTGCTCCATGCTCTGGGTGTCCCTGTTGGAGCAGGACGGTTGGACTAGATGATCTCCAGAGGTCCCTTCCAACCTCAACCATTCTGTGATTCTGTGCCACTGTCACACCTAAGGAAGTTGAATTAGATCAACTCTTTCTGGATTATATTATTTCCGGTTTTGATATAAAATTAGAAGCTTGTGAAAGAAAAACAGGCTTTTGGAGAGGGAGAATAAAATTCAGCTAACCACTTGCCCTTAAAAATACCATGAGAAGAGATGTTCCAGCATGAATTTTTAGAGAAAAATTCAGGTTAGCTCTAATTTTTTTCTGAGTATTTTTGTCTACCCCTAAGGCAAGAGATAAATGAAGTGTGATAGTACTGTGGAGAGCTTAGGAACTATTTGTGGTGAATAATTTATTCGACAAATTTTGCCCTTATTTCAGTTCATGAATTATCTGTGAACTGACTTGTATTTTTACGGATTTATCCATAATTCAGAATTATTCAAGAAATGTTTCTGTGCAAACACATTTCACTCAACTGCTTGTCTATGAGCAGATTATTGTTTTAACTATTTATTATCTGCAGTGCGTAACTCTGGAGGGGATTATACATTTTAAAACTCCCTGTAATTCATCCTTAAACTCCACTGAATGTGCTTCACTTGGCCCAGCCTTTCTGTTTGTTGTGTTCCTGGGGTCCAAATTCATTTCCACAAGTTGTCATCTTTAGCCATTCAAGCTGCTCTCTAATTGGGTATTTGAAACTGATTTAAGTAAGCCGTCTTTTCCTCAAACTGATGAGTGAAAATGTATAACGAAAAGCCAGGTAATCTGCTGATGAAAATATGGCAACCAATAGAACAGGTATTTTCTAAAATCTGGATGTGATTTAAATGCAGCAGTGAAGCAAAGTCTCTTCTTAATCCATGGCACTGTCCATACATTTGATCTTTTTTCATTGAGAAATATATATTAAAAAGAAAAACAGAAAGAACAAAATTTAGTGCAACTATCGTCCCCTAACTTCAACTAAGTTTTCTATGGATCTAATGTCCTCATTTAATTTGATACAATTACAATAAAAGCTGCAATCTAAGGCAAGTAAATGAATTTTGTGTCAAGAGTGAAATACAATCTGTTAAAATTGGTTTGAAAATACAATTTTAGGTCTAGTACAGCAAGTCCTGACATTTCAGATTAATCTGTCCTATAACAAAATTAATGACACTCAAAGTTGTTTAAGAATGGCTGTTAACTATACTTACCCTATTCATCACAGGCTCTATCAGTCTCATGCAAGAAGTCACCAGGCTATTAAGTACAGTACATCAGTTCATTTTAAGGACACTTGGATTGCAATTGTTTGAGAGAGCAAATCACCTAGCAATAGAACTACAGGTACCACGGTAAATAACAAGAGAAATTCCCCCAAAAGTTTCTCAATGTGCTGCTTGCACATACCTGTCACAAGAGTAAATGTTTTGTGTAAAAATAAATAAACAAAAATAGAAAGAATCAGGTCATTTCTGGCAGGCACATGGAACAGACTCTCATCTGAACACACTTCACTTGTAGGACATCAGATGGGGCAGCGTGTCTCGTGTGAGCAGCCTGGTCCATGGCACTGCCAGGAGTCTCTGGAGGTCTCCAGCTATGGGAATCCATCCGGAAGGAGCTACCTGCCCTTCCAGGTAGGAGCTCACATTTTGTCCTGCCCATTGCAATGCTTCTCCATGGGTCAGGCCATTCTGCCTTGCTTGACCCTTGCTGCTTGAGGCCCATTTACAGAGAAGCCAAAGCAGCATTTCAAGCAATTGGCACAATGCAGGTAGTGGAGTTATCAGTTCATCTGCAGAACTAGTGTGGGGTAGAGACAGAACTAATGTGTTTGTTTCCTTTATACTCTTTTTTCAGAAAATGGAACATTCACTTCTCCTAAATATGACTTTTTTCCCCACAATTCTCTTACCCCTCTCTATGAATATTAAAATCCCTCTTATAGACCCAAGACTTATAGACTGGCTTGTTGTGAAACATGCTCTTCATCTGGGGATGGAATTGAAAACATCACCCGTATTTCAGTCGACTTTCTATCTCTTTTTATCTAATAAATTCAGCTTTGCATAAGTTATGGACCTGATGCTCTTTTCCTGCTCCTACCTGAGATAACTTCACTGGAGCAATGTGATCTGATAAACTGAGCACCAGGTATAAATATAAGTGCCCGTGTTTTGTGCTGCACACATTTCATCCCTGGAAACCACACATTCTCCTGGCTTCTCTTTCGCTCCCCTCGGTGCAGGCTCCTTCCCCGCTGAGTAAGACCATTCTAGGATTTCCCACCTAAAAGTTTCATAGCTCACATAACTGGATTGATTCTTCTTTGCTTTTGACACTGAAGGTGATATCCATTCCTCCAGGATAAAGTGCTACATTTGCTCACATAATAGCCATACTTTTGGCCCAAATGTTGCCATTAAAAACTCAGGGATGGCCATTAGGCTCTCCCTAGAGTAAGGCTGAGGAAAATTCAGGAGTAAACCCAAGCTGTAATTACATAACTGAACGTTCATCCACTCACACATTTTTCACCCACTTTGAAATTGCATTCCCCTATACGTTTGCTGTATTCTAATGCCTCTCCTGCAGCTTTTAGCTCGAATCACCAGAGTAATCGGTGTCCTTCGTTACAGCCTAGGCAAGACTAAATGCAGAGCTAACATCCCATGCTGAAGTGGTATGAATTGCATCACCACAAAAAGCCTGGCATCCAGGTTCACCACATAGGCATGGGGAAATGAAAAATTGCTTCTGATGTCTCTCTCTCTGTTATTTAAAAAAAAAAAAAAAAAAAGAAGAAGAAGAAGAAGAAGAAAAGAAAATAAGAAATGAGGGTATGACCATTACACAGAGATTTTCTTTTAAAAGCTAGAGGGAGGAAATGAAGAGGTGCCAGCATGGTCCCTGCCAGGGTTTTACACACAGAAGCAAATGCAAGCTTTCAAAGGGCAAGTGTGAGTTTTGACGGTACCGGGGAAACTGCATAGAAAAGATAAGACCTCTTTCCTAAGTGAAAGGTGTAATTGTTCTTGCAAGACCAAAGCCCAGGTAATTCAGCTCATGGGTTATTCTGCCTGAACGTTTTTGCTTCTGTTTTAATCAGAAGTATGAATTGCAAATAGGCTTGCTTTTGCAAGCCTAGGAGGAAGAAATCACGCAGAAGTGACGTCCTTGAGTCATTTCACATTGTGCCAGGGAGATAAAGAAGGGCTGTAGAGGCCTGAGACACAAGTGCAAGAGTGAGGGGTTTGCAGCTATGAATTTGCCTCTGCAAATAGTGGCCATCATTCCAGTCACCTCCTGCACTGTGGTAGCCAACTTCTGTCCTCCATGACCAAGAAGGGAGAAGGGAAGGATATTCCCAGATTTTCACAACCCATGATGTTCCCAGAACAATACGGCAAAGGGACATTTCTGAAGCTAGGCAGGTTATATAAACACAAACCAGCCCATAATAAATAAATATCTGTTGCCACTTAGATAGACTATCCATCAACAGCTTTAAGCTGACAGAAGGAGCATTTTAAATGGTGTAAAATAAATAAATCCTATTTATTAGCAGCTGAATCTTTCATGAATATACTCATAAAAGATTAACCGTATATCAGTTTTTAAAAGAGCATGAAAATTGGTTTGCAGGAAAATTGTTCTCCGTTAGATATTATATTTCTAAGTCACAGAGACTTAAGGATCTTTTATTACCATTTTAAAGTACAAAGATTCAAGGAGATAAACTTATCTTTAAGCCAAGTGTGCATCAAAGGAAAGGACAAACAATAACAGTTTATGATCATTGCAAAATCCTATTTTGTCTCACTGAATCTTGCATTAAGCTAAAACACACATTCATAATATTTCTTTTTTATGTTTCCTATGTTATTTAAAAAGAAGTAAACAAGATTAGCAACCAAGTTGTAGAAGAAAAGGGGAAACAAATTCCATGGGACTACAGATGCAGATACAGCAGTATGTTTCTGCTGAAGAGGTTGCTCCAAAGAACGTGGAAGACATATAAATTTGGGAAAAAAAAGAGTGATATTTTGAAATGTATGAAAGTTTGACTGGAAAAAATGTAATTCTTCCCATAGAAATTTATGAACATTGACCATGAGAAAATGCTGGTGCTGTCAAGAAAACTTGACCTTTCCAATGTGGCATGGAAAAACGCTCTTCTACCTTCTGCATGGAGAATAGATGGAGTCTTTCTTGAGTTATGTCAAGAAGGAGGATCCACCTGAAATCATTGAAAATAAACATAGGGATTTAGCCTTGTTAGTCACAGAAAGAATAGAAGTCATCTCAGAGAAGGAGGGAATGCCACCCGGTGGAAAGGAGCCTAGGATAAGGAAGAGAAACCTGCCTGGTACCCTTAAATGCTTGAAGGCATTGATGCCATCAGCACACATCTTCTCTTTTATTTTTCTAGCATTGTATAAAAAAACCATCATTTGATTGGGAAATAGAATAGAAAGATGGAAACATTTTCTTAGTAGGGAATATTTTTAAAGCTTTACACTATCTTTTAGAACAACAATTTCTTGGGGTGGGTTTTTGAGCAAAATCTGAGGACCACCTAATATCATCAAAAGCCTTTCCAAAATCTGGAGTAGAGAACAAAATCAGTTCCTAAGCAAGATTAAGAGCAATCCTCTATAACTTATTTTGAGGCAGTTTCCATCACTTCTCCCACTTAAGCTGTAACCAGACTGAGCAACCAAGCAGATGCCAGGCAGCACTTTGGGTCAAAGCTGAGTTACCTACATGAATGGGAGCTTGTCAAACCATGCTGAAAGCACTGCTGTATTTGCAAAGGTGACGTTCAATTACGAAAATGGTGAAGCAACGTCTTATGATGAGGGTTATGTGCTCTAGATATCAGTCTGCAGCTTCCAGCTGCTGGCTTCATAGCCACCGAGGAGGGCAACCAGAGAGCAGCGTGATGATCATAAAACACTGGGTGATATCCCTTGGGGCAAGTTAGGACATCTTTAGGTCGGCTCTGCAGGCCTCAGGAGCTCTCTTTCCCTCTGTGCTAACGTGAATAATTTGTCAGCCACTTCTACTGTCTCCTGCAAAGTTCCTGTCAAGATTTGTCATTAGGCAGGACATGAGCAGTCCAAGCTGTAAATTAAGCATGAGAACAGCTTGGCTGGCAGCATGTAGAGATCTCCGGCAGCCAGGGCTGAGGCTCTGCCCTCAGATAAAACCTGTTTTGCTCCCTATTTAAATCCTACCTGTCTCTTTTTACAATCTTCAGCCATCGCCTGATTTGCATTTTTAGCTTTAGAGACAAATAGGGCAGATTCGCAGCTGATTTCAGGGGGGATAACTGCCCTCGTGTTCGTGCTGCTGCCAAAATTTACACCAGGCAAGTGCAAAAAGGGTGCAGGCGATTTGCTGCATTAGTCACCACTGGATATGCCCCGCGAGCTGCAAGCAGGTAGCATTTTTGGCTGGGGCAACAGGGCAGAGATGCCAAGGGTTTGTGTCTTGCTGGGTCTAAATCGACTCTCTTGGCTAGCGAAGAGACAGGCTGTATTCTTCAAAGAGGAAATTGCAATAAAATGTTTTTCTTAAAAGTGATGAGGCACCAAATGCTTTGTCCGGCTGTAATTTGGACCAAGCTGCTGTACTGTACTGTACTGTAATGCAACTGCTTTGTGTTGCATTAAGAGATAATGGAAAGAAAGATTAAATGTGTTTCACTAAAATCTTAAGCTGCTATGATGAAACTGCTTCAAAAATATCGCATGCTAACTTAACAGATATAAGGATGATCAAAAAAGATGACCCCGGTATCAAAAGGAATAGGCATTCAGTGAAAGTCCATCATTTTCATTAAAGCTCATATAAATTCAGTGATTATTAGGACTATTGGAAATCTAGCTGGATAATTACCTTGGTGACAGGATTTCTATCACAATAATTCAAAATAAATTTGAATTTGAGAGCACAAAATCAAATAAAAAACAAGCTAAACTCATGATACAGATTCAAGGAATCACACAGTTGCTGTTTCAAAGCCTAAATTTCAAAAATATAGTATTGATGTAGGCCATATAGAAATGGCAGTGAGCTATTACTAACACAAAAGAACAATACATTTTAAGTCAAGCTTAAAATAGTTTCATTTTAACAGTATTCTTATTCTAATACTAGGTTTCACAGTGAATTACTTTGAAGTGTCATTTTTCTTGCTCCAGAGAAATGTTCTGCTCCTGGAAGAGGAGACAAAGGCCTCCACTAGCCCAAGTTATACATGTCAAAAATATCGAAACTTCATAAAACATCTGGTTCTCTCCATTTCGCAAGCCTCCTATTTGGTCACTGACTGAACTCTTATGGTACAATTAATTAAATTAATGGCTATCCCATAAATTTAAAAAATATATATCCCATGTCCTTAAATCTCTGAATCCCAGCTGGGAACCTGAAAGGCGTGAAATACACAGTAATCATCTCACATCAACAGAAACTGATCTTAAAGCTGTAATTACATGATAAATGTCTTTATGACACATGCCCACTATTTGGTCATGCCCTAGAGACAAATGCTAAGAGCCAGGAGACCAGGGAAGGGGGAGGAAAAGTAGCGGATATCCAATCCCTTCAGCCTGTTTGCAATTTCATTGGCTTTCTTTCAATGACCTGAGACTTCTAAGAGCATGATAGATATTTCCTAAATATTTTACATTCAGGTAATTACAGTAGTATATGGATTTGCTAGTCAGCTTAGAGGAGACCAATTAATTGCTGCAAATCATGGTGTAAGGGATGAGCTTGCAGCGGGCTGCAGCGTTCAGGAGAAGGGTCACATCTTCATAAAACAGGCAGAGCTGCATATATACGGCTACAGTCAGTCTGGTGCAGGTTAGAGAGGCTCTCTGCAAAGTGGGAGCTGCTAAAACCTTTGCTTAAGCCAAGCTCTTGTGTATTGGAGGCCCTGCCTAGGTCAGGACCACAGACTTACATCTTCAATTTCAGCACTTTGTTGCCAAGCTCCAGAGGAGGGTTTTACACCAGCCTTTATCTCAGGACACCACCTTTTTATTTCACCGTTTTTCACTCAGGATTTTAGTGGAACATGTGGATCGTCTTTGATTTTATTACAGAACTGAAGTGGCTTTTGGCTTTGTTTGGTTTTGCACCAAAACATTTAGCTGATACATCACTTTAAAATCTACCACCAATACAATTTTGGGGGCACATTCCCGACATCTACTGCATATCTTATGCAAAAATGCTGATCAGAGACTCCTCTGGGAAAACAGGTACTGGGGAGAAGTCAGTAAGAGAGCTCAGGCTAGAGAAGGTCTCAGCATTGGGCTAGAAAGTGGCAAAAGAAGGCACAAGGAAAGCTGCTTTAGCACAAAGCGCTTCAGCAACCCTCAGCAGTGGTTCAAAGCCCCCTGAGGACTCTTAATAGTTGATAAGAGGCAAAGATAGTAAGATCTGATCTCCTCTATACACCATGCAGAGACTGCTCTTTTTTGGCCTTGTATTTTTCTCTGACTTATTTTTAGCCTTTTGCAGCTGCTCTGCTCCATACATCATTCCTTCCTTTTGCCTTCAAGCTCTTGTTTGCATTCAGCACCCATCCAGGCTCACTGAAAGCTGGCAGCTCCGCATGGAGCTGCTATTGCTGCTGCTTTCCAGAAGCTAAAGCAAAAGAAAACAGGTCCTGCCTCCCCGAAGGCCCAAATCGGGTCCCCTGCTCACAGCTGCTGCTGAGTCCGAGCGCCGGGATGGAGCAGGGGCACTTGGAGAGAGGCTCCATCCATCACTTTAAAATTGGGAGACCCCAGAGAAATGAGCTTCGCCCCTCCAAGTTTCTCAGCCGGGGGCTGACGCTGGCTCTTGTTCTGCTGTCCAGCAAGGGCTGATTTGTGAGTTTACGCCTGCAGTCCTCGGGCTGCCTGTCCTGAAGTGCTGCCCGCAGGGCTCGGCTGTCTCCGCTCACACTCACCCCAGATGGGAAATGATTTCCAGCTCCCTACGGTGCTCTCGAATGGGAAAGTGAAGCCAAGAGCCGGGCCAAGAGTGCCTGCAGCAGCTCCCTGGCAAAGTCACCCCAAATAGCAATGCATTGACCCTGCTCACTGCCGCCTCTGCCACCAAGGCGCCCCTGGGGAGGGCAGATGTGCAGGACTGGCACAGGAACCCAGGCACCTTCTCCATACCCAGCATCCACAGGACGTTTCCGAGCCATTGGTCTCCTCTTGGCTGCCTCCTACCAGCATTCAGATAGAAAAATCACACAGAAGCAAGTCTACGTAGTTAGTATTATTATTTGAATGCAGAGAAGCCAAAACATCAGCAGAACTTCACAGTGATCTGAATTGCACCAAATTTACAAGGAACATCTGAGGTCTCTCAGATCAGGGTCTACTAAAACACCAGGATGGACTGCGCCCTGCAAAATGTAATCATCTGCTTGGGAAATAAAGGGCCAAGATGTCCATAGAGCTTTCTTTTATTTCTAACTTCTTTGTGCCTCATGCTTCCGATGAGGGCAATGTAAAGTAGGTCTCTGGCCTACTATTTAATGCTGGAAAGACTTAATTTGAGAGATAGTATAGTTCTCTTTGTTAAAAAATGCATTATTGTATATAATATATTTTGAGGAAGTTGAAAGAAAGGCAGTTCTGCTGGTTAAAATTTAAACATGCAAGTCCTTAATAGTCCCAAGATGAGAGTGCAGAATCCCCTCCGGGTGCCAGCTTTGTAATGCCAAGTGTGTGTGTTCCAAAAGATTTGAATTCCTTGTGTTTTATCTACTGGAGAAGTAACATCACCAGTTTTAAGAACTGCTGTCAAAATAAGCACCCAAATTTATGAAGATTTACAAAGCACTTTCAAATGGAGTAAGTGGGATGAAAATCTCTTTGGAAATGCGTTTTTGACATTTCCTAAGCCCACACAAAACACATGCATAGATTTCCCCAAATTGAGTTATAAGCATATGATTATATTGTCAAATATACCAGAGTAACAAAGGAGCTTAGGTGAGGAGCACTGCAACAATAACTTCATTGATTCTAACAATATTTTTAGGGTACCATCATTACACTTGTTTGGGTCACCACTATTATTAATTTCTGCTTCATAGGCAGGTGCTGATTTCCCCTGGAAAATGAGGCCATGTGGTAATTTCTACCTTACTTAATATGCCAGTAAAGCTAGTTGAGATGCAACACAAAGCTAGTCTGAGCCAGACATATCACATCATATCAATCCCATATTTTTGCAGCTTCACGAAACTCCTCGTCAAATACACCTTGAAAATTGCTTTTGAAGACGTTGTTTCTCTAAAACCATTAGATGTCACTTACTGCCATTAATCGATGATGCTTCTCAAGGTTAATGACAAAGATAACTTCTGCGTTTTGATGTGCACATGGCTTCTCCTATTGACTCCAAAGGTAATCTATGCAAGGACTGAAGGTGGCATTCAGAAGGAATACTAAAGAGTCAGGCTTATCATTAATCAGCATATAGATGTAATTATTTTGATGTGAAATGCTATTCCATATAAAGCTCCATTAACAGCCCCAGTCTACTGCATACCTTGAATCCTAGCTCTTTTTTAACTTGGCACACTTAAATCTAAATCAACTACATGTTTAAAACAAACATATGCTGGCAGAGCTTTTTAGATTGGAGCTTTAAAAACAATTGGCTTATGCACCATGTTTATTCACATTAAGCAGACAATAAAAAAAAGAGGCAAGCTCAGTATGCTGCTCTGTTCACATTCCCTGGTTTTATTGGTTGCTAAATGCAGCACTGCTAGGGATAAAATGGCAAGCAAAATATTCTGGAAAAATCAGAATATTTGGCAAGCCCTTTGACATTTTGCAACACGCCCCGAGTTCCCCCACATACCATCTCTACTGCTTTTATGCAGGTGGGAGCCTCTCTGGTTTCAGCTGGCAGCAACCCTGGCCATGGAAAGTGATTTGGGGAATTACTGTTGTCACAGTCCCATCACCACAAAAAGTTAGAGGTTAGAGCACAACAGTGAGTTTCTTGGGCTAGAATCACT
>JAVCKT010032713.1:0-11811 GCA_032273925.1 Rhynchotus rufescens
TTTTTTTTCATGTAGCATTGCAAGGGAGAGGCTGAAAGTCCTTGGACTAATGGCCTTTCTTGCAGGTTTGTTACAGGCCTCTGCTCTTTGCTTTTCCTGGTTGGAGTTATTTGGTTCAGTAAGGAAATCCCCCCAAACTGTCAGAGAAATAGAGGAAAAAAAATGCCTATTTCCACCCAGAATTTCCAACCCTTTCCTGATGGTTCCCCGTGGCTGTGAATGAACTTGCCTGCCATTTACTGCGAGCAAATTCTGAGGTCGTTCAGAAAGGCAGGCGTTCTCGGGAGCGCTTTCCCGTCATTCCCTCAGCTCCAACCACCAGCATCCCCCAAATTCCGAGGAACTCGGTGCACCCTGCAAAGTTTCCCTGCTTTTGGAAGGGCAGGCTCCTCTAAGTGCTTTCGCTCCATGCCTGGAGGAATCGTAGGCAGTGATTCATCACACACACAGACAACACATCCCAAACAACCAGAAGGTCAACTGTTTCTTAAGGCAAAAATATTTTGCAGTGATTTATAACTATCATGGAAAATAGAGCTCTTATGTGGCTAAAACAGGCAAAAAGGAGATTGAGGAGAATTTCTGCTCATCCACGTTCAGCACCCGAAAACACGGCACACTTTGCATAACTGTAACAAAACGTAAGTTTATTCCATTTTATTAGTAACGGACATGGAAGAGCCAGTCAAAGAGTTGGATTGATGCATCTTTGTCTTTTGACCAATGTTTAATATTCTAACTACAGACCAGATGTAACATTTACACTGAAGGATACTTACAGATTCAACCTCATACTCCCATTTTTTTTCTAGTACAAATACAGTTAGTACATAAAAAAAAAAAAAAAGGAACGAACGAACGAACAAACAAACAAAAATCCCAGAAACTTCATAACAGCACAGACTGGTTATGGCCTTGAGTTAAGTTCAAGTATTTCCCAGAGAAATGCAATGCAAGCAACAAGGTAATCTGGCTTTTACTGGGGACATCCCCGGTCCGGAATGGTAATAGGAGAAATGGAAAGATGGCCATTTTATCCAGCGAAGTTTAGTGAAAGTGTCAACATTTACGATTAGTTCAGCTACGAAGCTAAACCCGTCTTATGTGTGAACAGGATTACTAAGCTGTAAGGAAAGCAAAGCTTTAGTTATACTGCTAGCATTTATTCCCTGGCTGGTGCTGCCTGCCATTTCATTGAAATTCCTTGAGCAGCCAACTTGGTTGGGATGTCTGCGAGGAGGTTTTTGCTTGTGGTTGTGTTGATTTTGCCTCCCTCTCCTTTTCCTTCCCAAACAGACACCATAAAGGTGCGACCTCTCTTGCTGCCCTAAACAGAGTCGTCGCTGCAGGGACATTAAAGCACGATCGTCACCTTCGTGGCCATGACTGAGAAAGAACCCAAAATCCCAAAGACTTTAGAGGCCAAGAAGTGGAAGAGGAACGGGGAAAATGAGCAACTCGACAAGTATAATATTAATCCAGCTCAACATATCTAATAATCTTGCATATTGACTTGCCAAGCTCATTGGGACACTGGGCAACAACCATGCATCTCCCAAGGCTGCCCAGACACCGGAGTGCTTCTGCCAAGAGCGCATCAAAGTGCCTGGAAAAAAAATGGGAAAGCAGGATCATCCCCATTTCATGGGGAGGAATCCCAGACAGACTCCAGTGCAAAGTATTTTACACACCTAGTTGTTTTGGGCCCTGCAAATGAGCAGAACTGGCTGGACGAACGGCCTGGAGAGCGGTTGTCCTGTCTCCCTGGCAGACGAGGAGGCTGTATGGATTGCACAAGTGTCTGTTCTGGTTCTAGCACTCATCAATATTGCAATTATTGACTGCCACTCTGGAACAGTGTGTGCGTATTAAACGTGGCGGTGACACCCGCCAGGAAGAGGCTGCGAGGTGGCTGCAGGACTGGCTGCTCATTCAAAATCCTCGTGGTAACCGGTGTGAAAGTGGAAAAAGGCGCCTGGGGGGACGAGTGCAGAGCAAGGGCAGGGAAACGCCAGCTGCACACACGCATGTCTGCAGAGGAGGGCAGTCCCCAGGCCTGCTGTTCTCCCTAATAAAATAAGGTGTTCTCCATGTCTACCAAGTGCCAAAGTCAAGGATTGCAGCAGGGATGTTCATTAGGGTTGCCCTGTTGCTCGCCACGGGGGTTTCTGCCTTAAAATCTGCTCCACTTTTTCCCCCAGCAAGGCAGGACAGTTCCCACATGCCGGAGCAAGGGAAGTGCACGGCACAGTCCCTAAATTGGGTGACTCGGTTGTGAATCTGCAGGTCAGCAGGAGCCAGGGGACCAGCCTGAGTCATCAGGAAATGCTCAGGCCATGCGTGGGGCTCAGGAAGGTTTTGCTGTTACAGGCAGGCGAAATCCAAACTGAGATCAAGTGTCACCAGGACTGTGACAGTAACAGTCATCCCAAAGGAATCGAGAAAACCCCGCGCAGCGACCAACCGTGGCTGGCGTCAGAGTGTCCATCCCTCCTTTGGGATCACGGCTTTAAATACATGCTATTTCCTTGGAAAGGGCCAAGCAGGATTCACATGGATGTGCTGTACAGGCTTGTGCTCTGGGTGGCTTAACTAGGGTGCAAATTGCTACTGGCAGGATCTCTGCTCTCCTCTCCTGCACCATGGACCCGGGTGCATTAGCTTCCATCACCAGCACCACGTCCCCTGCATCACCTGAGGGGTGGAAAAGGATGAGTTTCCGCATGGAGTTATCCATGGGACAAGGAGCAGCAGCATGGACCTGCCGAGCAGTCAGATATGTTTCTCTCCCCACCACTGTGGTGTGGACTTTAGGAGCCTGGAGTACAAAATCTGTGGCATATGGGGCATCCCTCCATGCAATGGATGTGGGTTTCCACTGACTGGTCCTGCTGGGGAGATCCACTGATCCTCCCTCTGGATCCAGCAGATCGTTTTCAAAGGGGAGGTCTTGAATAACAAGGCGCTGACTGAGATGCCAGCATTTTACTGATGCCTTTACTGGGATCAGGACCAAGCCTCAAAGTATTCCCTGAACTGTTAAGCAAAGCCATATGGAAGATTTGCAGGTGAATACCTCACTGGGGGTTTCTTTGATGTGTTCATAAACCTACTTTTTTTCTACCATCACTGTTGCCTACTGGCACTGCACGGATTTGTCAGTGCTGAAGGGCCATACTCAGGTGTATCCCTGTGGTCTATGGGCCTGACCACACAGGCAACCTGGAGCCTTTTGGAGACTGCTCTCAAGGACATGAGGAAGGGTGGTCAGCAAGCAGCTACACGGGGTTAGTGCGTAAGAACCATCGTCACGGGGACCTGTGCGTGACGTTGTCTGGCTGGCAGTGCCCGGAGCAAACAGCGAGTGCACTTCAGCATATGGGCCGCGCTGTCCCTCAGCGGGGATTTACTCATTTCACGTTAAGTTTGCTCATAAACACTCTGCCTGTTTAGGTCCTCCAGGGTGGTGAATCAACTGTTTGGCTCCTGGGAGGCTGTGAGAGCATCTGCTGAGCCACGGGCGTCTCGGCAAGACCTCTGCTCGCTGCAGGATGCGACCCAGTCTGGGACCCGTCAGACTGCGAGGCAGTCACTGATTTCAGCCTGTACCAGTTGACACCAGATAGTCTTTTCCTCAAGCTAACAAAAACCCTACATAGTAGGTTTTCTTTCTGCTTTGGCTTACTGGATGGTGGCAAAGCCACAGGCCAACAGCTGCACAAGAGACACAAGTTGAAACCACCCTAACAACATATATCTGCAATACGAGCAATAGCCTTGGAGCTGGGCAGCTGGTTCAACATTCCCCCTTTGTAACTGCAACCCTTTCCCTCCCCAAAATCCAAATCAAACCCCAAAAGTCTCTGATAAATTAGGGAAAAACTTGTTACTGGCCTCGGTCCTGTCCCCACTAATCTTCTGCTGGGTGCTCCAAGAAAGTAGGTGAGATGTCCTAGGTGAGGCTGTACCCAGGGGCTGTTCCAGGAGGAAGATCAGCTGTTGTTTTGGATCAGCCAGGTTTACCCAATGGAGGAGAAGGCTGTAAATTTCCAGCAGGTTTTTGATATTAGGTTTATATATATATATATATACACACATATATATATATATTCACACAGATGGGTTCATACATGTCCGTATATATACTTACATGTACACACAGACACACATTATATACCCACTATGCGTAGATCTGTGCTCCGCCACTATTTATAAGGGTTTGATTAAACAGTAAAATCTTTCAGCACTGACCCTCCACCCTCTACTACAATTTAGCAAATGACGATGTCCAAACCCTTTACAATTTCATTTCCCTGGTTGCTTAAAGGCACTTTCTGATGATGTGAAATAGCAGTTATTTTTTAAAAAATGCTGCAAGTGCAACAATCCCCATCACATCTGCAGCAAGAGCTACCCCGAACCCCTTACAGTGCAATTCCACTGCGAACTCCTGCTGTAGAGCATTGATCATATTTGCTTTTTGTTTCAATGCAGAGGAAGAAAAAATATGAAACCTTTAGTGCCGTGCTCTGCTCTCCGGCCTCCCTGCATAGAGACAGTCGCTGCATTTCAGCCCCCTGCAACCTGATGAGCCTGCCAGGGTCCAAGGCAAAGTCCCGAGCTCTTTTGTGTTCATTTCCAGCAATACCTGCTAGCGCAGCCACAAATTCAGACAGGAAATTAGTCGTAAGCGTGTCAGGAAAGTTCGTGCAGCGTGTCAGCTGTTTTCCCTTCTAATCAAGGGGGCGTACGTTAATTTTGATTAAGGATATTTAGTAACTGAGCACTCCCTCACTTACAGTACGCTCTCCTCGCACTGCAGGGAGGAGCTGCTCGCTGTAGGGGGGACTTCTGAGCGAGCAGCAGCTCCTCTCCCCATCCCAGTCCGTGTCGGAGGGCACGGCAGTGACCGAATGGGTCAGATATGCAAAGGCTCTGACCCTTGCTATTGCTCACTGGACGTTCCTAGCTGCAGAGCAGCTTGGAAATAGAAAGGAAATGTCTTTTGTGAATATACTGGAAGACGACACTAAATTGGTCTGAAACTCCTCCTCACTGCTGACTTCCATATAAAAAGTCATGCCCGTGCCCTGTGAAATGAACTCAAGACAACACTGAAAAAAACAGAAACAACCCAAAATGAAAGCCCTGCTTACACTGCCCTCTCTCCTAAGCGAGCTATATCCATACCGATGTCTTTCCGTCTTTGCTGCTTGAGCTTCCTTTCTCTGAGCAGGCTTTGGGTTTAGCACCTTGTTTCTCCTGGGCGGTGTTGGCCCTGTTCTGCTCTACCACCGTGCCACCCGAGGCGGGACTGCTGGTTCTGGAAGGCTGCGTGTTGGGCTGGGTGCTGCTGTAGCTCTGAAACGCTATGTCTAGTTGCTCCTGGGCCACTCGCAAGTGTTTGTGCAGGGTGGACAAGTCTGCTGGGATATTCTCATCTGGGCTCGTGCACTGCTGTTCCTGAGCGACGTTGGCCAAGTTCTGCTCGTGGGCCATCAGGCTGTTGGGGATCTTGGTGGACTTCTCTGATTTCACTACCAGGTTGTACTCAGGAGGGCAGGAGATGTTCTTTGGGTAGGTGTAGTTGTAAGGAGGCTGCCTAAAGCTGTTGATTTTTCGGTTGCGAATGGCATCTCGGATAGTCCCAAAGCCCAGGTGAAACATCTCACACATGTTTAGCAATAAGCACATACAACTCACCACGTACATCACCAGGAGGAAGATCGTCTTCTCTGTTGGCCTCGACACAAAGCAGTCCACCGTGTGAGGACAAGGGACTCTGTTGCAGACGTAATAAGCTTCAACTTCAAAACCATAGAGAAGATACTGCCCTACCAAGAAGCAAACTTCAAATGAAGCTCTGGCAAGGAGCTGGAAGACATAGATTTTCATGAGTCCTTCTTGCTGGATGCGCCTCCTGCCGTCGTGCTTCTGCTGCTCTTTGCTCTTAGGCTTGGCTTTGGCTTTTTCGTTTTCTGCTGTATCGTCTGAGATCATGGGCTCCTCTTCATCTGCCTCCATCGGGTCCTCCAGGTTGTGCACAGTCTGCCAGTTCATAGCAAACTGCTTCTTCTTCTTGAATCCCTTGAACTTCTTCTCCTCTTCCGAGGACCTGGCGATCCTGTGGATGGCATAGCCCAGGTACATGACCGAAGGGGTGGATATCATGATGATCTGGAAGACCCAAAACCTGACGTGTGACAGCGGTGCGAAGGCATCGTAGCAGACGTTGTCGCAGCCGGGCTGCTTGGTGTTACAGGTGAACTTGCTCTGCTCATCGGAGTAGATGGACTCCCCTCCAACCGCCGTCAAGACGATGCGGAAGACGATCAGCACGGTGAGCCAGACCTTCCCCACGAAGGTGGAGTGATTGTGAATCTCTTCTAGCAGGCGGGTTAGAAAGCTCCAGCTCATGTTGGTCATAAGGGCTACTCAGTTATAACCTGAAGGGGAAGAAGGAAGGGAAAAAACAAAACTATAAGTTAATGCCTGTGGCAACGGTCAGCGGAAGAGTCAAGCTAGTCCACCAAGCCACAGCCAGTATAGGGACATCCACCAAGCCATGGCCAGTATAGGGACATACTGAACCACCTTGATAGAAGGCAGGAATATGTTGCGTTGGATGTATGTAAATTCATAGCAAGACAAGTCCCAGCATCTTAATTTATTGGTCCCACCCCTTTATTTTATTATCCCACTCATTTTATTGCCTCTTTCAAGACTTAGTTCGGCTGTAACAAGGCTTCTGGGAACTGTAGAAATGAACCTAGTGGAGAAGGGAAGGCACCTGGTCACAAAAAGCTGATTAACTGGTCATGATTTCTTGCTTGTGCGTCTCATGCTCAAGCATCCCATGAGGGAAGGAAAATGGGAGGCGCTGGTTGTGGGAATAAGAGATGTTCTCCACGTCACGGAGATTGGTACTGCTTAAATGAAATGCTTCCATGAGGAAGCCCAGAAAAATGAAAAAAAAAAATCAGCAGAAGAATGGAAATAGTTATGTTTAAAGTAAAAGGAGCTTTTAAGTTCCTTTTGAAAAACAACACAAAACAAATGTTTAAATCAAGTGCAGGCTGTTTTAAAAATAACCTTCAAAAGCTTGCAGAGAAAGCCATGCAACTTAGAAGTCCTGCACAGCTGGGGAGGAAGAGCTCCTAACATCCATCTGGGGCTCCTCTTGACTTGCAATGGGTCCTCAGACCAACCTCCTTGGGTCATCCCCAGACACCAACAAAGACACGCAGCTATTCTGGAGTGGCAGCAGCCCTGACAGATACCTGGTGACTCATGACTCCGTGGTGGAGGCCAGGGAAGAGGAGGTGATTGTTAATCCCATTCACCTGCCTCGAGTGCATCAGCCCGGCCCCTTGCTCGCTGTTTGGCCTTGTGTATCCGCTGCTGCACTGCATCTTGTGGGGGTTTAGGCTTTGCAAAGCCATCACTTTAGTTTCTATTCAGATCATGTTGGATTGTAGTCGACTCAGGTGGGACTCAGTGTGTGGATTAAAAGTAGCATCAAGGTCTTTATACAGGGGCGCTCAACCTGTGCCCGTTCAAGCCAGCCGAGCCTGGAGAGCAGCTCCGCTCACCCTCCAGGAGACACCTACATCAGCTCCCAAGCTCTACCGACTGCAAGGGAGTTCACCACCTTCTTTGTACATAAGCCCCTGGCAACAGGGAGCAAATGAAGTGTCTGTGAGCCAAGAGTCATCCTGGAGATGATGGAAGCAGAGTCAAGCACAGGAGCATGGACAGCACGTGGGGAAACTTAACTCAGGGTGGTGGCTGCCCCAACAGGACTCTTCTCAAACCACCACTCAGGGTCACACAAAGGAAGGGGAAGGAGCTGCATTTACTGGGAAAACCTGATCCACACCAAAGCCACCGCTTGGTTCAGCCCTGGCTCACTCACCAAGATCGTCCAGGAGGCCAGATGGCACCCTGAGACATGAGCCTGTCCCAGAAGCACAGAATCACAGAAGGGTTGAGGTTGGAAGGGACCTCTAGGGATCATCTAGACCAACCCCACCTGCTCTAGCAGGGACACCTAGTGCACATGGCATGGGGTGGCAACCAGGTGAGCTTTGAAGAGCTCCAGAGCAGGAGACTCCACAACCTCCCTAGGCAGCCTGTTCACCCTCACAGTGAAGAAGTTCTTCCTCATATGGAGGCGGAACTGTCCTGACGGGACTGTGCACCAGCTTTGCATGAAAACACACCATGGAGGCAGAGGGTTTCCATGGCACGAGCCGGGGCTCAGGCCTGCTGGCTGTGGCGGGGTGGCTGGGAAGGAGTCCCCGCGCGGGCGCTTCCCCCAGCGCAGCCGGCTCCGCACGGGAGCGAGGAGGGAAACGTGACTTGCTCTATCCTCCACACTGTGCCTTTCTGGAATGTTATTTTCCTCATGCTGCGTCTTCGGACGCGAGCCAAAGGCAGCTCGTTGGCTCAGCACGAGCCTCCACGCTGCCGCAGGAGGGAACGACACGGCCCGAGGCTCGAGATCCAGCTAAATTCTTTCAACGTCAAGAGCTCTCGAGAGAAGGCAGATGGAATTTTCTAACCCTGCTATTTCTAGATCAAACAAATCCTCTGTGAACCCAAACCCCCAAATCTTCACACGCTGGCCCTGGACAGCAGGAGCTCTTTGCAGATGGTGCCGAGGGCTGTTATTCTTTCCCTCTTCTTTCCCAGATGGAGAAACTGAGGCAGGGAGTGGGCAGGCAACTTCCCTTAGGCAGACTAACAAGCTGGGAGAAGAGGTGAGGAAGGTCTCCTGCACATCCTGAGCTTCTCAGTTGAAACACAGCAGCTCCAAAAGCCACTTGGGACTAAAATCCCCAACTCCTGTCCTCAAAGTGACTCAACCTCCAAGTAGACTGGAGGTGTCTGAGTAATGGAGGAGAGCCCTGACACACAGCGAGCAGGGAGAGGGCCAGTTTGGTCCATCAGCGCCCAGAAGACCTGTGTGTGGTGGAATCCACCAGGCCCCAGCCCCAATGGTCCTTGTAGAAGTGCTACTGCAGAAGAACATGGAAAATGACCTTGACAGAGCTGTTTATTTATTAAGGAAATGAAGCTAATTAAGGGGCAAGATGGAAAAGCACTCCTTTTAAGTGGTTTTTGTTCCTTTAAACTCAACTGGTACATTTCAAAGTGTCTTTAACCTTGCTGCTGATTTGTGCCTGCACTCAGTTATAGTCAAAATAGGGAGGTAAGTTATTGGTAAGATTAATTATTTTCACTCCTCCAGGCTTCAGCTGATGGGAGCTTGGGGAGGACCCCACTGCACAGCTGTGACTGCTCCAGGACATGGTGCATCTGTGTCCAGAGCACCTGATTTATTTGAGTCATGCTTAGGAGGTCTAAACTGGGGAGAATTTACCATTTTGTAACTGTTACTCAAGGACAAAATTACCAGAGAGCTGAGGAAGCTCCAAGAGGACTTTTGCTGGGGGCAGTGAAGGTCTGATCTGGGAGTAATGGGTTCTGGAGTAAATATTCAAGGTCTGAGCTGATATTTTTGGTCTCTCTGACAGTTACCAGCTAGCAGACACGGATATCAGTTTATCCGAATAGTGCAAGTGCCGCCAGCTCTCAAAACTTGCCGCCCTCAGTGCACATCTGGATGTGCAGCAACATCTGCATGGAACGACCGTGCCCTGGGTCTGCATCCCACGGGCCCCGCTGCTGCCTCCGTGCACCAGGATGATCCTCTGTGCCCACCCGCTCCCAGCACCACATTGGAAAAATGCCCATGGAAGCAGAGGAAAAAACCCTCCCACAATCTGCTCAGTTAAACTTTGAGCACTTTTTTACCACTGGCTGGCAAGGAAGTCTCTGCATTCACTACGTGCAAAATGAGATTTTAACGCCCTTAACTGCTTGAGGACTCTGGGAGCTCATTCCCTTTTGAAAGCAGTTTTCAGGTGAGAAGCTTCCAAATGGTCACATCGCTTCGGCTGAAGGAACAGGATGGTACTAGGAGAAGACTCTGGCTCTTCTCAAAACACAGACTATCAAAGACAGGGGTTTGAATCTGCTAAATGCTTGAAACTCAATTCCTCTGCTCGGCAAAAAAGTTTACAAAGTCCAGATCCCTGGACAAAAATAGGAGTTGTGGAACTGCATGGAGAAGAGGGACTGTAACGTAGGGGTAGATTATCCAGCTGAATGACCTGCTGGAGAGATCAGCTGGGGGCCTCTCCCATCCTTTCTCCTTTGCAATCCATTCATTCCCTGTTATCTAACTTCAGAAGTCCCCCCCACGCTATGTGATGTGCGACGTATAAAATCCCGGCGCTTTGGGTAAACGTTGCACTTTGAAACAGTTACAAAAGGGGGGAGCTGCACCGCGTTCCCAGCTGACCCCCACGCAGAGCCCGTGCTGTCTGACCCCCACATTTAGTGGGGGTCACTAAAGCAGCCAAACTCGAGTGTGGCCGGGTAGAGGCTCTGCCTTTTGGCTCCGAGCCTCCCAGTTATTTCCGAGAGCAACCGTCTCCTCCGTGCAACTGCAGACGCAGCTGCTGGCACGGGGGAAAACTTGAAAACCTGGCTTCAAAATAAGCAGGACAAGAAGAAGCGGGAGAGGGAAGCAGAAAAACAAATCCGCTTTTTGGCCGGAGGGCTTTGCTCTCTGCTCCGCTGCCCACCCCATCCCTGGCTTGCGCAAAGCGAAGGGGAAACACGGCTTAAGCTCTACTCACAGGGACATAGCGCTCCTCGCCGCGGGCTTCTCCCCCCAATCCGCATTCCAAGGCTTTTCCCGCGCTCGCGGCCCTAGAGCAGCGGCTGCGGCCGCGGTCGAGCCATGGCCGTGTCCCGGCGCCTCCAACGGAGCGCTCCGCTCCGGGCAAGTATTTAACGGGCCGGGAAACTCCGCCTCTGGGGCACCCGCCGCCGGACAGCCGGGATCACCCCCCGGCCCGTCCCATTCCAGCACGGCCCGTGCGGGATCGCGCGGCGGCTCCGGCCTTCGCCCCGAGCCTCTACGGGCAAGGGGAAGCGGCCGAGCGGCGGGGCAGAGCGGAGCGTTGCTTTAAGCACAAACAAGGCGCCGGGTCCGTTTTGGGAACGCCGCCTGGAATTTTGCTGTCGAGCTCCGGAGGCTGCTGGAAGTAAAGGCGTAGCGTCGGTTAGCGGCGCTGCTAACAGATCCGCGAGACAGAAAGCATGACTAATAGGGAACATGTGGAAAACACATTTTGGCAAAAGCTCCATGGGTAGAGAGCTGGTGGAAAAAAAGAAAGAGTGGGAGAGGCAAGACTCGCTAGTAGGAAAAACTTATTCCAGGATTTGCTGCACGACCAGGTGAGGCTCTCTCTGGAAAAGCTCATGGGTTGAGTAGAAGACCAAGCTCCCTTCTCAAGGTGGGGACCATGATGGGGTTTTGAGCTCACAAGGGGCTCTCTTGGCTTCCTTGCAGAAGCAACAGAATGCAGCAGCATTCCATTTAGGAATGAACACATGACCTAAGGCAGATGGAGAAGAATCCTCCTGGTGGCCCAAGCGTCACTTCTGGTCCCCGCTAGGTTCATGGGAGCTTTGCTGTTGCCACAGCAGGGCTGGGACTCCAGGCAGCTGCAGCTGCTGGGGTTGAAATGGAGAGTCAATGGCTGCGTGAAGCTGCTTGCACCAGAGCTCGGCCACGGGGCACAGCCTCGCGCTAACAGGTCCTCCAGCATGGTGGTGTTTCTGGATGCACTGCGGAGACCTTCTGGAAGCTTTTCAGATATTAGAAAAAGACTCATCATGCACAGTTACTGCTTAATTTCTCATTCTGAAGAAGCCATCTCTGAGAGGCAGGTG
>JAVCKT010032716.1:0-23387 GCA_032273925.1 Rhynchotus rufescens
GTTAAGATTGTGCGAACTTCAGACCAGGTAGCAGATTTCTGCAGAAGAGTCTGTGCAAAGCTGGAGTGCTGCCCCAATCTGTTCAGTCCGGTCTTGGTGGCCGAAGTCTGCCCAGAGAACTGTTCCATTCATACCAAAACGAAGTACAGTGAGTACTAGCTGTAACGCTTCTGGTTGCTCAGTGGGCATCAGCTGTAATGCTTCTGATCCTGTTCAGTACCAAGGCAAAAGGAGAAATGGGCCCAGGGACAGATTCTCATCGCCAGATAAGGATTTCTGTAGGAGTCTGCACTTGAGCTGGTCTCTAGACTCCATCTCCATTGAATGGAGAGCTAAAGAAGCTCAGCCTGGAGAGCTGAGACTGTGGTTGTCTTATCCCAAAGTTGATGCCTATGCACTTGGTTAGAGGAATCATGTCTTAAACTTGACTGATTTTATTGGCAAAAGGTTCAGTTGCCTACACATGGGTGCCAAGAATGTTCTAAATACCCCAACCTGACCTGCCTGAGCTCCCTAGAGCTCCTGTAGGTTGATGTCTGCCAGCCACCGAGGATGCTGTGGAGCATTTCACATGGCAGTCAAACCAAGCCCTTAGCATAAGGCCAGAGGACTCTCATTTCCTGTGTGCTGAGTGTTATTTCAGCTTAGGCCAAGAAATATTTAAAGGCAGTAAAAACCCAGTCCTCCATACACGGGACAAACATAGAATTCATAATCACCTGCCTTGTACTGCAACTGTCAGCAACCAAAAATGTACCTAACGTAACTCATGCTGAAGGTCAAATCTGAAACATGTAGAAACTCCTTTCCTTACAAATTGTTCCTCAGCTTAGGGGAAACTTCGCCTAAGTATGCCTCACACTAGGGTTAAATTCAGAACTCCTCGCTGACCACCAATAAATGTGTATACGTAAGAGCTCTGACATTTCACACCAATCCAAGATGAGGTCCTGTATTTGAACTGGGTATTTTTTTTTCTGAATTCAGGTGTTTTAAACTTCCCTGTAAAAGTGCAGCTAGAGTGCAATATTTAATCAGTAGAGAAAAGCAATATAAAGAATGTTCTGTGTTCATTTCTCCAGCTTATTATTATGGGAAGAGGAAAAAAATCATTAAGCCGCCAATTGGGGAAAATAACAATATAAAAAGTGGGCATGTCAAGCCAGCCAGACGCAGGAAAAGGCGAAAATCCATCTTTGTGCAGAAGAAAAGGAGGACGTCAGCTGTCGATTCGAATGCTGCAGGCTCGGCAGAGGTAGGCACTGATAAATGAGCAAACCCCTCAGGACCTTTTTTGTACCCAATCCACATATCCCTTTTGAAACAGCTCTCAGCAAACCCCAAGACTTCACTCTCCCATTTTGAATCCCTCCTTAGCTCTCTTTTCCTAAGATCATGTAGGTGTTTTGGGGACACTTTGTGGACTTAGCCTATGCTAAGGTCTGAGGTCTGAGATCTATGTCCAAAATCTCAAAGTATTATAATATTACAAGTGACATCCCTTAAGTCATCAGAGTTTACAGGGCTCTTATTTTTTCCAATATTTGTAAGGTTTCAGGATCATAGCACCAAACAGCAGAAGCACTAGAAGATTTAGAAATCAAGCAAAGGGTTTGCATCCCAAATTCAAGGCTTCAGTCTCACTAAGACTGGGTGTTAGATGAGAGGATCCCAGCTCCAGCAAGGATTCATGTCCAGGACTGGAAAAGATTTAGTTAAATCACTTCTATGTGGATCTTTCCCGGATGGTTTTTGTATGATTATAATGACCAAGTTCTTGTGTGATTTCCTTTCCTCCACTGAGTGATGATGATTGCTCTACTGTGCAATGTGTAATAAAATAGGTTTGCCTAAATTTCCTCTACTTCAGCTGTGGAGAAGGTGACTTTTTAAGCTACTCTCACTTGGTTGCTTGCACCGTCATGGGTCAGTCCTTGCTTAGGTGTAGCTCAGCTTTCTTTGCTTTGAGTTAAACCTCTTTCAAAAGATTTTGAACTGAAATAAGCCTATTTTAGAACAAAATTAACCATGAACCAACTCTTTCAACTGATACTACTGTTTTGGTCTAAAACTATTCTCTCTCTTAAGGCTTTTGTGTGTACCATAGATGGCTTATGGTTGTGTTAGAGCAAGTCTGCTGAGACTGTTGGAGCAATTTAAATAGATAAAGTTCAGTATACACTGACCTGTGGAAACTGTGTATGTTTGCACGCTCTGTGACAGAAATCACAAGATTCTGGTTATAATATCTTTTATCTGGAAATTTTTGCCATACCTTTAAGTTGAAAACAGGAGCTGGAAGAGTGGGAAGCAGGAAAATTGAATGAAATTCTATATTCTGGAATGTACTGAAATCCCAGCCGAGCAATTCCCTTCTATACCCTTGTACATCTTAATGGTTTTAAAAGACACCAACATTTCCTTCCTTTCAATAGGAATGGCACCCCTGGTTCTTTGAAGCAAGACAAAGCTTTAAAATCAAACATGGCTCTGATTTTCTTTCACCTTGAACAACCTGAATTTTGTTTTATCCTTTCAGTGGTTTCCATTTCTCGTTTGGGTGCATCTCAGTGGTGCCATGAGGTTTGAGGGGCGGGCACAGCAGAGCAGCGTTTAATGCACGACGAGTTATTGCCATTGACCTTTTGTTAGAAACAAAAGAAGGATTTATTCACTGTGAATTTTGACTTTTCCATTTTGTAAGAAATCTAAACTAGGGGATAATCAACTTAGCGCTGTGGTAAAAAAGAGGTAATTCAGTTAAATAAACGTTACCATGGGCTGATGTAGGCTCGGGCATGCAGTTTGACCTGGTACCTCTCAGTGTATCGTTGTATTAATCTCCAGGTCTGAATGTTGTGTCTCTGATGCTGTATGTGCAGGAAAGCGAAGAGGATGAGCCAGATGCAATGGAGGACGAGACGGGGAGCGAGGAAACCAGCTCCGAGCTCCGTGATGATCAGACGGACACCTCGTCCGCCGAGGTGCCCTCTGCCCGGCCACGTCGCGCCGTCACGCTGTGGAGCAGCACCGAGTCGGACCGACCTGCTCCCACCGAGAGGGCTCGGAGGAGCCGGAAAACCCAACCTCTCTCCTACAACGAGGGAGAGAAGTGCCCTCAAGTCAAGGAAGTGAGTATGGCAACAGTCTCGTCTTGTTCACGCCCAATTAATGGCATTATTTTCTCTTAATTGACCTTGGATGTCAAGGTTGAGGAGAGCATCTCTGCTCCCGCTTGAGTAGTCCTCGGTCCTGTAGTTTTCTTTACATGAGCTATTGGCTTTTGTAGGAAATGAAGGCAGAAGAGGAAGAGAAACTCATCCTGGACAGTAATCCATTGGAGTGGACTGTGACTGATGTTGTGAGGTTTATCAAACTGACTGACTGTGCACCGCTTGCCAAGATATTTCAGGAGCAGGTACGTGTCTTTGTGTAACACTTTATCTTCATGGTGCTTATTTGCATGTTAAAAAAAAAAAAAGAGGACATACTATATTGCTAGCTGGGACGAGGGCATTGATGAAGATTATGACCAGATTTCACATCCACTTCAAGCTACAGCACAGAAATTGAGAAAGCAGGGAAACTTCAGAAATTGGTATCAGAGATTTGGCAAATCCTCAGAGAGAGCAGATGCTTCTCGAAGTCCTTACGAAAAGTTTTAACACTTTGTTGCTCATGCTAAGGTCCCACAAAACCATCCTGGTATCAAGTAAGCATCTCAGTGTACCAACAGGTAGTGGTTGTTTGGTACAAGTTATCATTAAAGTGTAAGATAAGTATAGAAGCAACTATTATTTATGTAATGAGTAATGGCCATTACTAATTAATTTGAAAGCAAAGAGGCAACTCCATGAAGTCCATAAATAGATCCATTAGGCTGCAGCCAGCTACACTCAAGCTCTTAAGAAGCTGATCATGAAGCCAGCAGAAATATATCATAAAATTACTTTTTTTTCTGGGGTGCTGGTTTAGGAGGTTCGGGACATAATTAGGTCTGAGGATCTGGATATGATCTCTGTGACCTTCCCTTTGCCTCAGTTTCTCCTCTGTAAAACGGAACTGATCAGATCTCCAGGGTGCCTATAGTGTTTGTTCAGAAATTGAGAGTTTGAGTGGCTTTTCCCAAACTGGGGAACAAGTGAGAACCTAAGGAGACATCTTAGACAACTTCTGAAAAGGCATCAGGCATCCCAAAGGAATGGGCAGCATAAAAATGGGAATGGTTCATTAAGAAAAATGCAGAGGACAAAATGTGATGTTGTACAAAAAAGTCCAGTTTTGAGGGCAGGCTTCCTCCTCCACCCCAGTTCTGCTTGCTCTCCTCTGGAGTCTCCCAGCAAAGCTGCTATCACTGTTTCTCCTTTCTCCAGGACATTGATGGCCAAGCCCTCCTGCTGCTGACACTGCCCACGGTGCAAGAGTGCATGGAGCTGAAGCTTGGGCCAGCCATCAAGCTGTGTCACCAGATTGAGCGAGTGAAAGTGGCTTTCTATGCACAATACGCCAACTGACTACACTTCTCCATTCCTGTCCGCTCCGTTTTTCCTCCTCTCTTTTTTGAACACTGCAGCTTCTTTGAGGCTCTCTTCTTTCACTCCTCTCTTTTTTTTTTTTTCTGAAAACACATGGAATCAGAAGCACTGGGAAGTAGCTTCTTTAAAAAAAAATAGCAAGAAATTGAATTAATTTTTCTGTATTTGCAAAGCACACTGAGAGACTGTTGGCATCTCTTCTTCGCTAATCTGCTGGACTGAGGTGTTAGGGTTGCTGTGGATCAGATTGTCATTGCTTTTGTTTGTTTGTTTTTAAACAAATCCAACCAACTTTGGCTGTCAGTGGCAGGCAGTTTCCCAAGGGACAGCGGTCAGACATTTCCTGCTGATGATGGTTTGTCTAGGACACAAACTACCCTTTCAGCCAATTCTGACACACTTCTTTCATATTGAAATGTAAGTGACCATTTTCAGTATTACCTGGCGTTTACTGCAAATCTGATCTTAATGATCAGTGGGCTTCTTTTTCCCTCTCTGGTCACAAAAAACAGCTAAACTGGGACTTAATCCAAACAGGCTCGGGATTTCAGTCTACATTGCAGGCGTACATGATGCCTTCTCCTCTCATTCTGTGAACACTTGTCAAGTCTCACAACCACTCTGCAAAGGCTAGTGGCAACACGTCAGTGTGAAGTTCACCCCAAAGCAAGAATCGAACTTGGGACCAAGCCTGAATTTTGTTCTGGCTTTAAGGTGCAAGTGAATCCATCTCTCAAACAGCAAACTGAGTGGCTTTTGTTAAGGTTTAGCCTCATTTCTTGGGAAACTGCTGGTTTCAGCAGGCTTTTGTTTTCTTTTGTTTTTTTGTTTTTTGTTGTTTTGATTTGTTTTTAAGCCCTAGAGAGACCCCTTTTTCTGGCATTCAGGAACTCAGCTTGAGTTTTAAGTTTACCCTGGAAATTTTGCATAGCTCTCTTTCACGGTGCTGTGATGCCAAAGCCCACCCAGGGAAGCCCTCTTACAAAAGAAATGTCTCTCTTAGCCCTAAATTTGAATGGCTGTGCTTATGGCCAGATAACCACACTTTGAGTAGTTGCCAACTCATGACTGCAAACATGGATCAGATCATCCTTCTGACTCAAAATAACCTAGTGACCAAACACCAGACCAGAGGTGGAGCTTTTTCCTTTGTCAATTTCCTCCTTAAATTTTCCAGATTAAAGATGGGAAACCTCAGAAAGAAATAAAATCCTGGACTGCATCTGAATCTGCCCTGGAGCATGTAGGCAAGAAGTATTGACTATGTCTGCCATACATCACTGGGGACTTTATGATCCATCTTTCAGTAATTTTCCTGATTTGCCACTGAGAAATTTGATGGATCCTACTGCTGCAGTCTTGGCCAGCTCCTGTACACTCCAATGGAAGTTTTCTGAAGTTGGAGACCAGCAGGACTGGACCTGGGCTCAACTGTTTGCTTCTTCTTGGTGTGAAGTTCAAATCGGAGGAGAGGAGAAGGTATGGTCACCTCTGCACTGAAGAAGTTTCCTCCACTTCTCCAAAAGCCGGGGATAAAGAGGTCTGTAGTAGTGCAGACATTCAAAATCTGTGTTTTCGACCTACTGAAGAGCAGCAGTGGACTGCACCCATGCACTTGGTTTGATAATTGCTTGGATTCCCTCTCGGATCCCTAAAATGTTGCTCCTTGTAGGAACAACTGAAGACACAAGGATTCTGCCTGGCACAAAAGAGTACGGCTGAGGAAGATAAGGATCTCCCAGGACCTCTGTGCTTCAGCCCAGGCCTTTCCAAGGCTGATATAATGTCTGCCAGCAGAAGATAGCTCCTACAAGACTGCTGTCAGGAAAACTGGAGTATGAGAACTTTTCAAGGAAGGGAATCTGCCTTTTTAAGCATCCCAGCACTGAACCTTTATTACCAAGTCCCCTTCTCTCCCAGAATCCTGCCCGTATGTTCCTCAGAGTTTATGGCCACTCAGATTTGTCAGAGACATTAATGCTTCCTGGCACGTGCTGGAAGAACTTCAGCATTTTCTCCATTAACCTTGTAACTGTAGATATTCCTATGGCAGCTAAGTATTCATTGAAGTACGGTCAGGAAGCAGACACCTGCAGACTCTGAGAATGACATCCCTAATGCTGGCCAAGCAGAGGATGGGTGAAGTGTGAAACTCAACACGTGGGAGTCTCTACTGATTGTTCAGGGAAGTTAAATCATATTAAAATCCCACATATTAAACAAAAAGTATAATTTTAGGTCTCACCAGCTGTTTTATTTCCTCGGGTTTCTCTCTCCCCATCGCTCATCTTTCAATTTACTGTTCTTCAGTGTCTTGTCATTTATCACTCTCTATTCCATTTGGAGAAGATGATAACCTGAAGTCTTTCTTGTAAAATGACCTTGTACCTGCTGGATGATAAGTGCTTTATAACTTTTTTTTCTGTCTTTAGAATTGGGAGAAAAAGGGAATTGGACAGATGTTGGCTCTGGCACTGGTTGACTTCCAGAAAAGCTGGAGCTGGAGGTCTTAGTTTCTTAAGCAAATGGAGAACAGATTGTACATAGTTTAATTGGATACTGTGCTCAGATTGTCATTTAAACCTGGAGCAGAGATCGGAGAGAACTGCTTACTGTTGCCTGCACTTCAGTTCTGGAAAATCTGCAAGGTTTTGGGTAATGTACCTCAAAAGTGACATTTAAAACCAATTTTTGTTAGGGTAAAATAGCATTTCAGCAAGTAGAATGATCGGAGACTGCAAATGTTTCTGGTCTCGCATAGGTTATATTCAGAGCTGATGCAGTTGCATAGATGCATCAGCAATGTTGTTGAAATTACATCTTCTTCCACCTGTTCACATACAGGGGTGAAGTTTATTGTATTTTCCAGCTGCAAAAAACCACTACTCTGAAGTGCTAAACACATGATTACCAAGGGGTGAGGAGCAGCCCTGCAGTTGCATTTGTGATGTTGAATGTGGAGCTTCAGCACCTTCACACAGACCGCTTCACTCCCGCAAAACAGGAGTGCAGGCATCTGTTTTTGGCCTCTCTTTAGGCATAGGATGAAGGATGGACATCACTGGAGCTTTGTGCTCTGGAGCACAAGGGTTGAACATATCACGCTTTGATACATGGCTTCTTTTGAGCCTTTGCTCCACCTGGTTGAAGAAGTCCCTGCAGCATTCTCAAACTCCCTTAGGCAGAATCCAGCCAGTTCCCGGGTTGCAAGCCCTGGGAGATAAAATGAGAATAACATATTTGCTTACGACAGTGTCCGTGCTTTCCTGCTGCTTGTCCCAACCTTCCTATTGTTATTGATGCTTCTCACCTGTTTACAATAGAAATTCTCTTTTGGAGTTCAAAAGTCGTCTTTTCTTTCCAGTTCAAAAACACACAGCTGCTGTCCACACTCTCTTTTTTCTCCCAACTGCAGGATGACCAGATACCTAGCTGTTTTTACTTCTCATAGCCTCCCCTAGCTTTAAGAGGGATGTCAGAGGCTGCACCTCAACCTGTAAATCCTACACGTTAGCCCTTGAAAGTCTGGTCCTGTACGGTGTGGAGAACCTCCTAGAAATGCCCTGCACCCTCAGCACTTGCTGAAATCAGGGCAAATGGTTACACAACCCGTTTTGAATGAAGCATCTATCAATCAGAGGCATGTCCTAGATGAGACAGCCTGACCTACATTGCCAGAGGTGTTTGGATGCCTGCTGGGATTTACAAAACTTCTCTGGAAGTTGGATATCTAAAACACATAACAGTTCAGTGTGGGTAGACAGCCTATTTGCCTTAAACTGGAAAGTCACCATTCCTTGACCTTAACCTGCAATCTTTGGTGGTCAGGAGACATGGTTTGGAGCAAAATCTATCTCAGCACTTCAAAGCCCAAGCAGACACTGTTAAGCCACCATACTCAATATTTGGTCACCTAAAAAGCCTCTCTCAGTCTTTTTTAGGGCACTAGCTTGAATTTGGTGGAGCTACAGTGCAATTTCAGTGTCTTGGAAGCTCCACTGCAAGGACATTTCAAATGCTTTTTGCTTTGATGACGCAGCATGCTTGAAGAATGATGCAGATCAGACCATTTATCCCAGTTAAGCATTCAAGTGCCAAAAAACCCATGCTGTAACAGAACACCATTAAAACCAGTTTTATTACATGCATAAAAATATTATCTTAAGGGCTCCATTTTGGTGCTAAGGTGTGTCACTGTATTTTCTATTACTTGGAATTACAAAGCTGATTCTCCAAGAATATTTTCTGTGGTCAACAACATGTCTTAACCATTAGGATTTTATATCTCTTTTTATTATTGCAGCTATAGATTTTTAATTCAGATACATTCAATAAATAGGCTCTATCTAAATCCAATGAGTTTTGAAAAAGTTTTATACAATATGTGTACGTATAAACCCTTTCAAAATGAGTGCATGTAAATTTTTCCCTGGCTGATATTCTCCATCAAATAAGCTGACCTATTTAGAGAATTGCTGTTACTCAGGACTTCATCCAAAAGTGATCGAAGGCAGTTAAGGGCCCTCATAGATGTGTGTGGGCTTTGGGACCAGGTCTTCACTGAATTCTTTCACTTAGAAGTCCAAAGTGTGCAGTTAATTAACATGAAGTTTAAAAACCTGCTTCTCCCGGTGGGAAGAAATCCAACTGAAATCTGCCAGACTTAATGAGAAAGGGTTCATGTCCTTAGGTGCTCATGGACTCCAAATAAAGAAGCAGAAACATTTAATATTCTCATTTATTCTTTGCTATGATACTCCAGCAACAAGTGCAAATGATCTTAATGGCTGCATTTACAATTTGAGCCAGACATCAAAGATCAGAGTTTTACAGCCTAGTAGTCCTTTAAATGTCAGCTGTCCCGCAGGAGAAGAATCGTTTTGCAGTGATTTGGTGCCACGTATAGGAGCTCTCCTGCATGAGAAGACAGATTTGAACTGTCCAGAAACAACTTGGGTCGTAGATTTAAATTCTTACGCGCTTTCTCATGTTTTAGTCTTTGGTGTGAACTCTGACATCAAAGAAGATCTCAAGTTCCTTGCTTAAAACTGTGGTGGCCTGTGATAGAGCTTTCTAGCCTTTAGATCCAGCTTTGTGCTGCTTATGATCATGGGAATATGAGTTGACAGGACAGGTCAGATGAGCTCTCTCTGCAAAACTTATTGTCAAATGAGTTTTCAGATGCTATTGCTGGGCAGATCACTTAGCCTGAATAGCCTAATTCATCAGGACAGTTGTCTTGTTCCTAGTAAAAATGTTCTAAGCCCCAGCAGAGGCCAAGTGGAAAGGAGGGAAAGAAGATGGCATAATTCAGAGCTAAAGCTCTTGCAAATGAGTGCTGTCAGGTCGGTGTTTTCTTTCCTTTGTCAAGGTGCAGAGATTTGGCACAGAAGGATCTAGGCTTGACAGGGAATAGTAGAGAAGACCATTCTTCCTGGTATCTGTCTCCTGGGTTTGGGCAGACCTTTCTTCATGGGAAGTGTCAGAGCCTTCTCCCATCAGTAGGTGGCCTAATCTGGAGTTCAGATTGTGGGGTCAGTAAAAAAAAAAAAGTTACGTGTTATGATGTGACGGGGCAAAAGTGATAGATCCAAAGTGAACTCTTGCACGTTACTACTCTGTTCTCATCAGAGGTCGTGGCTGTTAGATCTATTCATAATTGCAAGCAGTGCATTTCGCAATCCCTGTTTGACAGGACCTGTGCCCTGTTTGACAGGACCTGCTCAGGATGTGCAAACACATGCAGTTATTGCAGCAGCTTTCACCTTCAGGGACCAGATTGCTGGAAAACACTTGTCTGGGAAATGGTGAGATGGCACTTCCACACATGCAGGCAGGGAAATCATGTCAAGTCAGGTGCTCATGGCAGCATGGTTCAATAAAGGTGGAAGATCTCAAGGCTTTAAAGGGGTCTGAATCTTTTCATGAGCTAGAGTTGAACAAGGTGACTTCTTGCACCCTCCTCTCTCACACCAAACTGTGGAAATCCGCTCTACAGCCAGCATTTGTGGACTGTTAGTGGTGATGTACATTGGAAACCTTTGAATTGTTCTGCATTCCAGTTTGTACTGAGGATTTAATTCAGACTTTGTGTACGTAATCCCTTTGGTGTGTTACAAATATGTATGTGTGTATATATATATGTGTGTATATATATATATATACATATAAATAAATCAATGCTGGTGTTTTTACTTTTTACAGTCCACAGGGCAAAGGACATGTTGTTAGTTTGCTGTAAGATTCTATTCTGTATATATGTTTTCATGTAAATAAGTGAAAATCTATATTCAGAGTTATATTTTAATTTTTATTCAAAAATGAAATAAATCCCCTTTTTACTTGAAGTAATTGTAAGCCACATTGTTAATAAAGTAAAAATAAATCACGTCTGCCTCCAGAGTATTATTATTATTATTATTATTGTTATTTACTAGGCAATAAGGATAGTGCTTTGATGTATTTGCTTCCTCCTTGAGGGAAGGGGAGAAAGCCATCAGGTTGGCTTCACTGCTGATAGAAACTATGCCCTGTGTAACTCTGTGCACCTTCCAGGATACAGGCAATCTGTGTTTGCATCTTTTGTTGTTAGACACTTCTTGGAGGCACCTCATTTAGGAGGTTCCATTTTTGGTCACTAGAGAGGAGCACCTGCAGCAAAATTTAGGTTGAACAAGTTGAATTGCACCAAGGAGGACACAAGGACACCTCATAGAGCTGACTGCTGAGAAAGGCCCAACCTGAGCTAGGAGCCAGGCTACATGGATGGGTGCGAGTGGACATAGACTCTTCTCTCCTTTGCAGCATCATGCAAACACAACGACTGGTCTTGCAGGGAACACAGGCTCTGTCCAAGCAGAGGTGTGATACGGAAGAACAGGTCTTATCTGAGGACATCAGAGAAGAGTGGCAAAGAAATGAGTGAAGGAAAGGAATGGAGGTAGCATCATGAGCAACAGTCAAGGAAGGATGTGAGAGAGCAGGACAAAATTTATGACAGAGTCACATCACATGGAGTAGAGATGCAAGAAACATGACTTCACAGCCTATGTGGGAATCACTGCTGCTCCATGGGGGAGCAATCCTGCAGTGCGGGAAAATAACTATTCACAAGGACAAAACCATAGGCTGCATACTACGTGTACATGCACGTGCACATACACAAAACCATAGTGCATCCTGGCATGCACTGCAGAAGAAAAATGTATATTGTATAAAAATATATTTCAGATAACTTTTTTTTTTTTTTTTTTTTGGAGGTAGAGGCTGTTTTAAGCACATGAATTCCATAACTGAATTTTAGCAATATGAACAACTATGAACAGTTTCTGCCAATTGCTAGCTGTGCAAATTCCATTAGGTGTTACATTGTACACATGAAGCTATAATAATATTACCAATATTTAACCTACCAAATTTTCTAAATAACTGGAAGTAATTCAAACGTGTTAAACCTGAAACAGTTAATAAAGAACAGACCTGGTGTAAATTGCTTTAACTTTGGAGAATCCCCCTGTCCCTCCAGCTTCTCCCATCTCACAGCTTCTGGCTTCTTCATTTTTATCTCAACCTACACAAGACAAAAAGACAAATTAATCCAGATGACAAACAGTTCAGCCAAAGAGTTTTTTGATTACTTGGATTTTGTAGCAGTGAGAAAATAAATTTGTCTCAGATACGGTCTCTAATACAAATCCTGCATTGTAAAACAATACTTACTTCATAACATTAAGTTACCTGACTGCAGGTCCCATGTCAACTAAAGTCATATGTGGTTGCATAGCTCTAGCATTAAACTTTTTTTATTATACCACTTTTGTTTATTATTCAGTTTTTGTAAATTATGCTTTCCCTGAAGTTAATCATCTATCCCTATCTCCCAGAACACCAGGCACCAAGATTTTTAAATATTACTTTCATCATTTTCTTGACTGTCGACTCTAATATTCAACAGGTATTCTGAAGGACTGCAAAATACAAGTTTACCTAGGTTTAAATTCCACCCACCAAAAAAATTTCTTATCTGATGCATAGCATATAGACCAGAAAAAACAGCCCAAGATTGTACAGATTCTCTTGCAGAAGCTTGGAATCAGCACTGATTTGGTTTAAGTGACATATACTTCAAGAAAGCCAGAGGAAAAACTGCCTAGTGTATGTTGACAATATCTGCAATTAAAAGAGGATAAAAGTTGCAATTATTGTAGGAGTAAAAGTGTAATGTTGTACTCCTGTTCACAGCTAGGCACAAGCCCCTTTACACAACCACAGTGAAGTGCTTTTTGTACAAAGCTGCAGGACAACCTACCAAACAAGGGCTGTCCAAGGCCACTCAGGAGGACAAACTCACTGAAAGTGTCACAGAGTTGGTAGGATGGAAAAGCCAGCTCGAAACGGTGCCTGCAGAACCCGAGCTGCTGATCTGCATCAAGGGCTTGGCCAAAGCAAGTCCCAAGCTCGACCTGAAGCCACTACAGCCTGGGGATCCCTGCAGACCCGTGGACAAAGCCACCTCTGTGAGAGCTAACCCTGGAGATCCTAGGAACAAGTTCCTTGCACAGCATCACGTCGAGCTGAAACCCGAACTTTATTTAATCTAGTCCTCAAATGGGCAGCGGGTAAGCAAGTCCAAGATGCCTTAGAAAAACATAGCAATGATTCCAGGCTTTCATATTAATCACCATGCTGCATTTTAAGAATGAAAACATGCAATCCTCCATTTATTTGGGTGGCACAGAATACCCTACACTTCCCCAGACCAGTCTGCATCCTTAGTTGCTGCCATGCAGTCGTACTAACTGAGAAGAAAAACTGCTCAAGACTCAAGGTGTGGAAAACCCTTCAAAGCAGGGAAGGGTTTTGTAAGCTTGCAAGTCCCACACCTACACATATCGACTTCCTACTCCCTGTCTGTTCGATATTCAGTGTTTTTAACAACTTTACAAGTTACAAATTAAGCATGAGGAGATCACTTTTTAAAAGCAGTGAAAAGATTACTCACAGAACCAAAGGAAATCAAATAGTAATCAAATACCGTACTACTCTAGTTGTTCAACCTACTACCCCTTAAGAAAGCCTATATTCCAGAGTGCAGCATTATAAACTGAGTGTAGTATTATAAACTGTAAGGACAAACCCAACTTTGTTGAAAGTGCACAGAGAAAGCATTAAAAAGCTGTGCCAGAAACCAGTCTGCAGAGAATGTGAAGTAATTAGCAAAGCTTCCTTCGCTGGACTTGCCTGAAAACACTCTGGAAAGGACAATCCCAAAGCTCCTCTCTGAGTACCACGATTGTAAGTCTAAGGCTGTGCAATTAGTTAGAGGAAGCTGAAGTATTTATGTCCCTATAAAGGCAAACAAGTAGTTCCCTCAGTGCCAAAACCAACATTTTTTTTTCTTATGGATTTGGATCTCATGAGTCAAACAATTTGTCACTTACAAAGGTGCTAATTAGCTACAAGTAAAACGGCAGTAATTTAAAACCACGTGTCTCTCCTCCACTTCCACTGCGTAACTCTTCAAGTAGAGCATTTTAGCAGTGACACATGGTTTGCTAGCAGAGTAACAAGAATAGGCTTGGTCTAAATTAGTGAAACCAGCCCAGCCAAGCCAGAGTTAAGTGAATGTACATTAAATCAGACATGGTGACTAAGAAACAGTTAGGAGCAGATGAGCAGGACCGTAACAGGGTCCAGAAGCAGATGAGAACGTAAAGCAAAATGTGGGACAAGGAACTGGGAGTCAGAGGACCACAAATATACAACAGCTGTCACCACTAATGATACATGTGAGCCCTGGACAAAGCTTCTTCCCAAAGACTTTCAGCAATGAAGTGCAACATTTGAAGACTTTCTGCTAGCTAAGGGGTCAGGCTTCCACACCTAAAAAAAACTCCTCTAGCACATTCACAACTGGTTCACAACAACTTACCGACTGCCCCACTGATTTTTAGAAACCTTTTTTCAACCTAAAACTTGTGCCAGGTTTTTCTGAAATCATTCAATGGTACTACTAACTACTACTAATTCGACTGGTAAACTACTAACCACTTAGAACTATTTTAATTTGGTTCCCCACAGAAATAATCAGCTACTACAGGGGTCAAGTTGCACCATCTAAGTGCACCATCTAAGGCTTAGAAGTGCAATGAACACACTCAAAACAATTAACAGCACTGCTTATCCTTTAAGCTTGCCAGAATGTCTGCCAAAGGGAAGATTTCACATGCTAAGGAAACTAAATCAGCAACTCACTTGCACATTTGAGTTGCAAAGGTGTTAATTTCAAGATTATTTCATACTCTGCTTTATAGTGCATCCCCTACGCAATCTGTAAGAAGTGAGGTCTTGATACAGAGATTGCTCACACCCATTCAGTTCTTGTATGTCTGTCCCCTTATTTAGCTTCTAGCCTTACTCCTGCTTCTCCAAATCCCTCCACTATCCCCCCTTACCCTCATGCTCCAGGCTGACCACCAATAGGCTGCAGAATCTTAGGCCAACTTCAACCACACCAAGGAGGAAAGAACAGTCCTTCACGTGAGACGATGCTCAGTGTGAGCTACTAAGCATGAACTTTCTCTATTCAGAATACAACCTGCCTCAAAAATCCCTTATAAAGGCCCTTGGCTATTCCTGGCAGCATTCTACTTGCACTAGAAAGAGAGAAAACTTTATTTTTTTTGCTGCTCCAATAATCCTCTCCCCTCCTTTTTTAATCTACTAGTTCTTACACTCCCCTCTCTCAAACTGGCCCTAAGCCAGTTGCTGCAAGATAAACATCCCTAAGGAAGGGGCAACATTATAAGCTAATTCCCGGTGGTTTTCTCCAGCCTAAATCATTTCGCCACCACCAAACTAGAATTCTAGACAGATGAAATACCGAGACAGAATGTATTTATGACACAATTAAACCTTCTATTCCATCTACTTCAATTCAAGCTACTCATTAGGCAAAGTGGCAGGCAGCAGCAAAACTAGGGAAATCATTAGCTGTATGTACCATTATACAACCACACTTTCTAAAAATATAAAGCTACGAAATTCTGTTTGTGAAGCAGCATTTTTTTTTCAACTTGAGAGTTTACTTGCTCCAAAGGGAAACGATTTTGCAAGTCCCAATTACGTGCACAGACGGCAATAAATGTATTTTAATGAACTTTTTAAAGCAGAAACTGATAGCTATCACACACACACGCATCACATCAATATGGACATTTATGTTAGATGTAACACACAAACTTGTTCTTTTTTTCTCCTTTGAAAAAAACATCAGTACTCCGACAAGAAGAAATATATCGCAACTTTTTGCCAACTACTTTGATTTAACATTTATATTTCATAAAATTTATGCCTGTGCGCCTCATGACAACTTTGGAATAATGAATAAGAAAAATTCACTGCAAATTAAATGTTTTGCACGCCACTTAAAGAAACTGGCTCAGGATTTTAACTGTTTTTATTCAAATGCTACTTTAAGAGCTCTTCTGTAAGATGTATCCCCTTTCCTCCTAACTTTTTTAATGGCCTAAATGTCCCAGTACACACAGCTCAGAGTGTATATCCTGATTATTCTGCAGCTTGAAGATTACTGCACTTTAATAATATAGCAGGTGCTCAGTGCAAGTGTCCAACATCCAATCTCTTATTTTTATGCCCTACTCTTTCCCGAATTAGCCGGCACGCAGAAGAACAAAACAAGAGAAGTGCTGAAACTGCCCTTCATCAGAAGCATTCATTAAAAGACAGTTTAATAATTACTACAGGAAGGCTATCTCAGGCTTAAGCTCTGCAGTGTATATTCCAAGCTTGCTACACGCAGCAAAAAGGGGCATCTTCATTTCTCTTTTGTTCCTACAAGCCCTACATGAGACCCTCTCCCAGCTTCCTCATTCCATGAGCTCTCCTATTCCTTCATGGAAACCAACCCATCACTCCCTCCTCACTCCTCCCCTTTCTTCCCATTAGGTAGCTGAGCACAGGAACTACATTTCTCCTCAGCCTTTTCTTTCCAAGAAAGCACAAACCCAGTTCCTCAGCTTCTCATTGCATCTTGGAGGCTCCAGCCTCCTGATCATCTCGGCCACCCTCTATCAGCATCCTTCTCATACTGGGAAGCCCAGAGCTGGACACGGTGCTCCCAAGGCATGAAAAATGCAATGCCAAAGTAATCCTGTCTGATGTATTGGCTTAATTCACGTTTCCAACACTTTGGGCTCAAAGTAAGCAAAGTAAAAAGGAAAAGCCACCCAAAGTTTCAACAGAGCAATTCATACATAGTGAATTGTAGTAGAAAAGTAGTCTGAAATATTGTGAAGAGAAATCTACTTCTCTGAGTAAGGGCAGAAGAGTCAAACTGGGGGTTTACCCTCTAAAAGAAATCACATCAATAGCGTGTAGGAGTTTCTGCTCATACAAGTAACAAGTTTTCTTTAAAAAGTGGCAGAGATTGAAGCAAATTTGTTTGCAGTTGAATGCAAACTCCACTACACGAAAAGATGCTAGAGTTACTCTCGGAAGGTAATCGAAAGCATTTCATTGATAAGCACAAAGGAAATCTTTGACTTTAGGAAGGAGGCCGGAACAAAAGATCATTTCATCTAGTTTGGATGTTTGGTCAAGGCTTCCCTCCTCACTGAAGTTACACAGCTGCCACCTATTAGAACTCAGCATTTTACAGGAAGAGCTTCATTTACAGACACCAGATCTTTTCACCACACCCTCAGTATTCAGTTATGTTCACATTCACTTTCAGGACAGAAAGAACCCTTCTCTATCATTCTCCTTCATGTATTTATATAAAGCCTGGGCACTGGGTTATATGCTTGTTTAAAATACAGGTCTCAGGGCACTGGCAAGTTGACACCTGTCCTACACGTACTGCATTCACAGAGATGGAGTATCAAGTCAAGACTATTTAGAACCAAGTAAATATGATGCCAATCACTGGAAAAGCTTCTTTTATCATCTAATTGGGAAATCGTTCCATCTAGCCTAAGAGGTGCACGCAATTTGGGAGAGTATCCAACTTGTATCTTAACTATCATCTTGTAATTCAGAGGAAACAGTCAAGAACACATAGGGGAGACACGAACCTGAATGAAAGCCTCCCACAGAAAACAAGTGCGTGAGACAAAGGAAATCTGCATTCCACTCAGCAGAGAAACTGATGGAGGGATTTAAGAGAGAAAGTCTCACTTCAGGCCTGGGCTGCAGCTGTAGGAACTATGCAAACCCTGTTAAAATAAACCAGTAACTCTGTTTATCTATTTGTGTATAGGTACCTCTCAATAGAGGCTCTGATTAGAGTCCAAGAGAGAGTGAAACAGCTTCAGTATTTGTTTTTTCCTTCACATCCACCAACCAGCAGCAGCTTTTCCTGTAAGCTGCACAGAGTATTTCAAGGACTGTGATGCAGAAGGTTGGTTTGGGGAAAAAAACATTCCTGTGATGCCCATGACCATATGCTTGGCATGAAGCTGGTAAGAGGGGGCTTCTCTCTCAGAGGTCTTGATTAACTAACAAACGTTAACTGTAACACTGGGAATTACTAAAAATTGTCTCCTGTTTGCAGGACATCTTTGATCTTTAAGCAAAGGAAAAGCTTGAGGGGGGGCAGGGGGAGGGGGAAGAAACCACTTTTTTTTTTGAAAAAAATCTTTTTAAGATGGCTGTAAACTGTTGTAAAACCACTACTGTCCAAAAAAAGCATAAGACACAAAATATTGAAAACCCAGAGCAGTCATTCCTGGACTGACAGCAGATGCAAAAGCAGAGGAGAAGAAAAAAAAAGAAAAAATAAAGAAATAGACATAAGCTTCTGTTTCCTTCAAGATTATGAATATGCAAGCTAACACATTTGTCTTCACTCTCATGAAATAACCCTTCCACCTCCCAGATGTAAGGATAGGAAATCCCCAGCTAGGGCATCATGTAGAAGAGAATCTAGGTAACAGAATACTTAGAGCAACTGCCAAGGTGACTAAAGTTCCCAACAGACCACAGCAGAATATCTCACACCACAGTCCCAAATACACTACTTTACATATCGAATAAAAAGAGGGAGAGTAAGGTGAGGCTCATTTTGCAGTGAGAACTGTTTCAAAAAAGGATCCCAAACTGGTTCACTTGTCACCTTCCAGCACGCAAGTTTAAAAAAAAAACCCTAAATGAACCATTTTGTCTTAAACAGCTTTAGTTACAAGCTAACACATCCATTTTAAGCTTTTAAGCCTTCCCTCCTATGAGCAGAGCGATGATAAATACGGAGAGCTGCACGGATGCGAATTCCCAAGAGCCGCCCTGTTCCAGCCGTTACATTTTGGCTCCCTCTGCTGGCATTAAGTGACAGAATCGAGTGACACTGACACTGCTTTTGCCCAACTTCACTTGACACCCTAAACGCAGCAACACTGCCAAAACACACAACCCCCCACCTACATACCGGGTATGAAGTCACACCACGCAAAGATCAGATCAGTTGCCATTTTTAAGACAAACCTTTTAAATCCATGCAGTATTTTTGGAGCTGCTGCTCTTAACACTCCCAGGCTGCAGTTACTTTTTTGCTTGATCAGGTTATTGTGGTAAAGCCGCTCAGAACAGGCAGGCACCTCTGACAGAATGGGAGTATAACTTACAATTTCTGTTGGCCTAGTTACACCAGTTACGATCCATCAGCTATGCTGTACACGTACATAAAAACTGGTTGGTAACAGACTAAAGACAAGCTATTCTGCTCTGGAAAAGTTGCTGTTAGGAATCACTAACTCGCCCAAGAGAGGGGGGCTCTATTCAGTTTTATTGCTCATTTTCTCAAGCAAATGCTAGATGTAGGTCTTAGATTTTCGGAATTATATGGCAATACTACATGGCTCACGAGGAAATGTGAACTGGACAGGTCGATGCATCGTGACCTCAAGCTGATTTTACAAGAAAACACCTCTATTCACTGGCACGTAGGCTTGTGAAATTACAGATGGTTGCGAGCTTGGCAATGCCACACACAGCCACTGTTAAATGCACGAAAAGAAATCACCTGTGAAACTGAAGCCAATCAAAGATACACGGTGTTAGGATGCATAAAAGCACAGCTGGAATAGTCCTTTCCAAACCAGAGTTCCCTTAGGGATTACACTGTTCTTTGGTCAGTGTGTCAAGCGTGTCACCACTTCAAGCTCACAGCTCAAACTCAAAGGTCTGCAGATGAACTATACTTAACTCTCTGGACAGACGGACACCATGGAGAACATCTTCAGACAGCTGTCCTGGCTATCAAGGTGTATTTGCTAGTCCTGCTCTGCTCTTTTAAGAAATGTAGGCAAAGCATGAGTTTACTGAAAGGTGAAATTTCCTAGCAGTGAAACAGTATTATTAAGGTATCGGGTGTTTTTCACCACCGCTGGCATTCTCTAAAAGAACCAATCCCAGAACGTGCAAGTTCTGCCTCGTTGTTTACATCTATTTTGGACCCCATAATTCTGTAATGCAATTAAGGCCAGTTTCTCCTCCCGGATTTGCATCTTCATCCCTCTGCATTTATCAAGTGATGCTGTATTTCAAGCAGTATGAGGAAATCTCTCTGCAACTTCCCTCAGTTACAAAAGCATGCAGGATTGTAGCATTTACCAATTCTACTGCTACTCCTTCTGATATAAAATCGAAAGTTTTGGCAGGACAAAGTTCAGTGAAAAAGCGAGGCCAGTGACAACGGGAAACATTCCAGCAGGGTCATCCAGGTTGGACTGAAGGGCTCTAACAGCAATACCAGGGAACTGCTGCTGCTGCTGGAAGCCTGTGAGCTCAGGCCAGAGGCTGTGATTAATTCCTAGCGCAGCAGCCACCTCCTGCTACCTGTGCTTCACCTCCAGGTTAGAGCCCCTGTGTCCCACATACTCCCATCAACAGCCCAAAGAGTCTCTTCCTCACTCTGGTCTTCACTTAAACAATTCTCAAACGGAAGATGTTCATCTGCGTGACAAGTTACAGTGAAAGACAAGACACCAACTCCATGTTCCTTCCTCGCAGGCTCCCATGCAGATGCCTCTTCTAGAGGCTTTCAGATCACATCCAGCTACGACGTGCATGGACTGTCATCCTCACAATCAAGGGAGTTAGAATTTAAGATTTACTGGGTTAAGATTTACCAATAATCAATCTACACCACTGTTTTAAAGCAACAGTTACTAGGACTCTTCCTCTCCTTTCCCCAGGGAAAAGGGGAAAAGTTAGTGCCTGTAACTAGGGTGCCGTTTACTTTGATGAAGGCAGAGCAAAGACAGACTCTAGGAGCACCTGCTCCAACTGCTCTCCAGAGCTCAGCCCACAGGGGCAGAGCTCAAGTGTTCTTGGCTACACAGCTACGTTCCTGAACGGCCACTGCGGACACGAGATCCTCAATACTGGTTGTTTTCTCTAGATATCTGCTGTTTCCTGCCACGCTACAAATTATTATAGATGTAAGGTGACTAGGACAGAGACGAGATTGCACCAAGCCTAGTCAGAGCAATAAGGCACATTCAAGAGTCTTTTAACATTCATCTTAATTGCCAGGGATTTTTAATGTCCACGTGTGTTCTTATCCCAGCTTCACAGGGCCTGTCTGCAAATCCCTGAGCCTCTGATGCCTCTCACAGACCAGGCACTTGCAAATTCTAACATCCCATCCTCTACTGGGACTCACACACTTTTAGAATAGATTAAGTGTCCCCTAAATGTGTTTCTAGGACATAAAAGTTAACCTGTGGCTGTTCTCTTTGTGAAGACTGAAGAACAGACTGAAGAACCACAACAACTTCAGATGCACGAGCGATGTGCAGGTCAGACCACACGAGATCTCCCACACCTGCCAGCTCTAAGACACATGGAGCTGTGGGTCCCAAATCTCCAGGCTCTTAAGAGCTGTGGAGTAACAGTCTATCTGAGAAGCAAATGTTACGAAGGGTTCATGAAGTTGGAAGATGGTGAGATCAAGTCCTTCTCCCAAAGTCCTCATGGAAGCACTTCTCTATCTTGTGTAAACAGTTTGAGAACTTTTAAATACTTCAGTGAGTTACCCAAAGTAGCAACTACAAATTTTCTATACCACTCATGTGAGCACAATACACCAAAAAATCCGCAAAAATCCACCTTTTGAGTAATTAAACACTGAGACCACACCATTCTTTTAAAGCATTTACTGCTTTGCAAATTACAATATTCTAAACCTGTCTCTGCATGTCTGTGTCCTTAAACCTGCTTTGCAAGAGACTATTTCAGCCTTGCTCCATCTGCTGGTCAGAACTGGAATTAGACAGGCATGATTTAAATCCTTGTATTCCTTCACCAATTTAGGTAGATGACCTTACACAACTCTCTCCTCTAGGAAGAAGTTTTAAGCAGTCATCTGAAATAAATTCTAATCCTGTTTTGTCTCTTAAACTCTTCCTCAAAGTCACATGGATACAATAAAATTTGGAGGAAGATACTAAACATTTAATATTCAGATCCTGCTTAAACACAGAAAGCTTTGACACCAATAAGAATTTCTAAATCAGGCACCATAGACCTAGAGATTATTCAGTTCTGAACCAGCTCACCTGCACTAGAGAGAGTGCTGTAGAGTAACAAAGACCAATTTATTTCAGCAGTGTTCAGAAGCATGCAAGGTGCTTCACAGAAGCAACAGTAATTTGAAGACATATCAGAAGTAATAATATAAGCTAGGGGAAAGGGGGAGGAAAAAAAGCTAGGAAAGAAAAAGTGATTCTATATGGAAAGCAGATATTATGACTATCATCATGAGACAAGACAATGCAGCAGAAGTGTTATCAACGTCAGAAACGGTCGAAAAATTATGTACACTTTAAAAGCTTACCTTAGTTGAGAGCACTTTAAATGTACTTTGCTCTGGCACTATAGAATGAAGAAGAACAAGCTTTAAGTTGTAGTCCTCCCCTGATGGAAGTCTCACTGATGCATTCATCTGTTAACAGTCAAGAACACGTTTCTGGTCACCCGAGAGTGCAGCTTTTCATTCTAAGGTAAAGGACTGCAGTTTGGCACCAAGATTAAGTGATTAAATTAATGACCCTTCACTAGGACACTTTTAAAATCAAGCAGCAGACATCAGAGAATTTAAAATGAAACCACTACTTCCTGCATTATTCAACAAGGTGTTTCTAAAATACACTACAAAATGAAAAGGAGATTTCAGTTCTTAGCCAGCAAGTACTCAAAAAGCCTATTATCTTGTCAGTTTGATCTACATTCTTTAGAGAAAGATTTCTAAAGCAAACAAAGTGTCAACATATTAATAATGGAATATGAAAACAATTTGCAACTTCCTTTTGAACACATGCAAACTATGTGCCAAGTGTTCACATAATTTTAACAATTTAAAGTAGACAATTATAGAAGACTTTGGCTGTTACTAAGTACCAATTTAGCTGAGAATAAGAGCCCAGGTCCTCAATATTCATAGGGAAATTAAATGTGAGTGCCACTAGTACTGCATATAGTATTACAGTAAAGAGATTACAGTCTTCCTCTGAAATACACACTGGCTGCCATTATCAATTTTAGTGACATCAAAATGAAGAAAAATATACACAACATTAATTCTTCTTGTATAATTGCCCTAAAGCAAGCTGCATTGTTTATGCACACCTGCTCTTTAAAAAGCCTTGTTTCTGTTAATTCACACACTGGGTACACACACACTCAGACACAAAACCATAAAATGCTTAAGGTTGGAAGGGACCTCCAGAGGTCATCCAGTCCAACCTCCTGCTCACGGAGGGTCACCTAGAGCATGTGGCACAGGGCTGCATCCAAACGGGTTTTAAAGATCTCCAGAGAAGGAGACTCCACAAC